>JAVTVJ010001689.1:0-78951 GCA_034509425.1 Eopsaltria australis | reverse complement strand
CATTTTTGGGGAATTCATGGATCATTTTGGGGTTATGATTGGGTTATTTTTTGGGTCATTTTTGTGGCAATTTTTTGGGCTGTTTTTGAGGGTTTTTTGCTCATTGTGGGGTCATTTTTAGGAAATTATTACATCATTTTTCGGACATTTTTAAGCCATTGGGGGGCATTTTTGGTCTTTTTGGGGTCATTTTTGTGTCATTTTTCTTGCCATTTTTGTGCAATTATTGTATTGTTTTGGGGGGAACTTGGGTGATTTTTGGGTCATTTTTGGGCAATTTTGGGGCTACTTTTTAGCCATTCTTTGGTCATTTTTAGTTCATTTCTGTGTAATTTTTGAGTGATTTGTAGGCCATTTTGGGGTCATTTTTGGGTCGTTTTTGGGTCATTTTTGGGACATTTTCGAGTCATTTTTTGGTCATTTTTGTGTCGATTTTGGGCCATTTTTGGGCAATTCCTGGCTCATTTTGGGGTTATGATTGGGTCATTTTTGGGGCAATTTTTTGGGCAATTTTTTGGGCCGATTCAAGGCCATTTTTGGGTAATTTTTGGGCCATTTTTGGGTCATTTTTCGTTGGTTTTTGGGTCATTTTTGGCCCTTTTTTTGGTAATTTTCATGGGAATTTTGGGCAATTTTTCAGTCATTTTTGGGTTCTTTTTGGGGCCATTTTTGGGGTATTTTTGCTCATTTTTGGGACGATTTTAGGAAATTATTACATCATTTTTCGGCCATTTTTAAGCCATTGGGGGGTCATTTTTGGTGTTTTTGGGTTCATTTTTGTGTCATTTTTCGTGCCATTTTTGTGCAATTATTGTATTGTTTTGGGGGGAACTTGGGTGATTTTTGGGTCATTTTCGGGGCAATTTTGGGCTATTTTTTAGCCATTCTTTGGTCATTTTTAGTTGTTTTTGGTGTAATTTTTGAGTCATTTGTAGGTCATTTCTGGGTCGATTTTGGGCCATTTTTGGGCAATTCCTGGCTCATTTTGGGGTTATGATTGGGTCATTTTTGGGGCAATTTTTTGGGCAATTTTTTGGGCCGATTCAAGGCCATTTTTGGGTAATTTTTGGGCCATTTTTGGGTCATTTTTCGTTGGTTTTTGGGTCATTTTTGGCCCTTTTTTTGGTAATTTTCATGGGAATTTTGGGCAATTTTTCAGTCATTTTTGGGTTCTTTTTGGGGCCATTTTTGGGGTATTTTTGCTCATTTTTGGGACGATTTTAGGAAATTATTACATCATTTTTCGGCCATTTTTAAGCCATTGGGGGGTCATTTTTGGTGTTTTTGGGTTCATTTTTGTGTCATTTTTCGTGCCATTTTTGTGCAATTATTGTATTGTTTTGGGGGGAACTTGGGTGATTTTTGGGTCATTTTTGGGCAATTTTGGGGCTACTTTTTAGCCATTCTTTGGTCATTTTTAGTTCATTTCTGTGTAATTTTTGAGTCATTTGTAGGCCATTTTGGGGTCATTTTTGGGTCGTTTTTGGGTCATTTTTGGGACATTTTCGAGTCATTTTTTGGTCATTTTTGTGTCGATTTTGGGCCATTTTTGGGCAATTCCTGGCTCATTTTGGGGTTATGATTGGGTCATTTTTGGGTCATTTTTGGGCCGATTCAAGGCCATTTTTAAGCCATTTTTGGGTAATTTTTGTTTGATTTTTGGGTCAATTTTGGTTGATTTTTGGGTCATTTTTGGCCCTTTTTTTGGTAATTTTCATGGGAATTTTGGGCAATTTTTCAGTCATTTTTGGGTCATTTTTGGGGCCATTTTGGGGTCATTTTTTGGGTCAGTTTTTGGACATTTTCGAGTCATTATTGGGGCCGTTTTTGGGGCTGTTTTTGGGCCGTTTCTGGGTCATTTCTGTTTCATTTTGGGGCCAATTTTGGGCAATTATTGGATCATTTTGGGTCATTTTTGCGTCATTCTTAGGCAATTTTTTGGCTATTTTTTAGCCATTCTTTGGTTATTTTTAGTTATTTTTTGGGTAGTTTTTGAGTAATTTTTTGGCCATTTTTGGGACATTTTCAAGTCATTTTTGGGGTCATTTTTGCGTCGATTTTGGGCCATTTTTGGGCAATTCTTGGATCATTTTGGGGTTATGATTGGGTCATTTTTGGGGCAATTTTTTGGGCAATTTTTTGTTTCATTTTGGGGCCATTTTTGGGGAATTCTTGGATCATTTTGGGGTTATGATTGGGTTATTTTTTGGGTCATTTTTGTGGCAATTTTTTGGGCTGTTTTTGAGGCTATTTTTGCTCATTGTAGGGTCATTCTTAGGAAAATATTACATCATTTTTCGGACATTTTTAAGCCATTTGGGGGTCATTTTTGGCCTTTTTAGGTTCATTTTTGTGTCATTTTTCGTGCCATTTTTGTGCAATTATTGTATTGTTTTGGGGGGAACTTGGGTGATTTTTAGGTCATTTTTGGGGCAATTTTGGGCTATTTTTTAGCCATTCTTTGGTCATTTTTAGTTGTTTTTTGCGTAATTTTTGAGTCATTTGTAGGTCATTTTAGGGTCGTTTTTGGGACATTTTTGGGTCTTTTTTGGGACATTTTTGAGTCATTTTTTGGTGTTTTTTGTGTCGATTTTGGGCCATTTTTGGGCAATTATTGGCTCATTTTGGGGTTATGATTGGGTAATTTTTGGGTCATTTTTGGGCCAATTCAAGGCCATTTTGAAGCCATTTTTGGGTAATTTTTGGTTGATTTTTGGGTCAATTTTGGTTGATTTTTGGGTCATTTTTGGCCCTTTTTTTGGTAATTTTCATGGGAATTTTGGGCAATTTTTCAGTCATTTTTGGGTTCTTTTTGGGGCCATTTTTGAGGCTATTTTTGCTCATTTTTGGGTCGATTTTAGGAAATCATTACATCATTTTTCGGTCATTTTTAAGCCAGTTGGGGGTCATTTTTGGTCTTTTTGGGGTCATTTTTGTGTCATTTTTCATGCCATTTTTGTGCAATTATTGTATTGTTTTGGGGGGAGCTTGGGTGATTTTTGGGTCATTTTTGGGCAATTTTGGGGCTACTTTTTAGCCATTCTTTGGTCATTTTTAGTTCCTTTCTGTGTAATTTTTGAGTAATTTATAGGTCATTTTTGGGACATTTTTGGGTCTTTTTTGGGACATTTTTGAGTCATTTTTTGGTGTTTTTTGTTTCGATTTCGGGCCATTTTTGGGCAATTATTGGCTCATTTTGGGGTTATGATTGGGTCATTTTTAAGGCGATTTTTTGGGCCGATTCATGGCCATTTTTAAGTCATTTTTGGGTAATTTTTGTATGATTTTTGGGTCAATTTTGGTTGATTTTTGGTAATTTTCATGGGAATTTTGGGCAATTTTTCAGTCATTTTTGGGTCATTTTTGGGGCCATTTTTGGGGTATTTTGGGGTCATTTTTGGGCCATTTTTGGGCTATTTTTGAGGCTATTTTTGAGCTCCTTTTGAGGCTATATTTGCTCATTTTTGGGTCGATTTTAGGAAATTATTGCATCATTTTTCGGTCATTTTTAAGCCATTGGGGGGTCATTTTTGGTCTTTTTGGGGTCATTTTTGTGCAATTATTGTATTGTTTTGGGGGGAACTTGGGTGATTTTTGGGTCATTTTTGGGCAATTTTGGGGCTACTTTTTAGCCATTCTTTGGTCATTTTTAGTTCTTTTCTGTGTAATTTTTGAGTCATTTGTAGGTCATTTTGGGGTCATTTTTGGGACATTTTTGGGACATTTTTGGGACATTTTCAAGTCATTTTGGGGGCCATTTCTGGGGCTGGTTTTGGGTCAGTTTTGGGTCAGTTTTGGTTGATTTTTGGATCATATTTAGGGCCTTTTTTCCGGTAATTTTCAAGGGAATTTTGGGCCATTATTCAGTCCTTTTTGGGTCGTTTTTGGGTCATTTCTGTTCATTTTTGGGTCATTTTTGGACCATTTTTTGAATAATTTTCGAGGGAGTTTTGTGCTATTTTTCAGTCATTTTTGGGTCATTTGTAGGCCATTTTGGGGTCATTTTTTGGGTCAGCTTTTGGACATTTTCGAGTCATTATTGTGGCCATTTTTGGGGCTGTTTTTGGGTCGTTTCTGGGTCATTTTTGTTTCATTTTGGGGCCATTTTTGGGCAATTATTGGATCATTTTGGGTCATTTTTGTGTCATTTTTAGGCAATTTTTTGGCTATTTTTTAGCCATTCTTTGGTTATTTTTAGTTGTTTTTGGTGTAATTTTTGAGTCATTTGTAGGTCATTTCTGGGTCGTTTTTGGGACATTTTCGAGTCATTTTTTGGTCATTTTTGTGTCGATTTTGGGCCATTTTTGGGCAATTCCTGGCTCATTTTGGGGTTATGATTGGGTCATTTTTGGGGCAATTTTTTGGGCAATTTTTTGGGCCGATTCAAGGCCATTTTTGGGTAATTTTTGGGCCATTTTTGGGTCATTTTTCGTTGGTTTTTGGGTCATTTTTGGCCCTTTTTTTGGTAATTTTCATGGGAATTTTGGGCAATTTTTCAGTCATTTTTGGGTTCTTTTTGGGGCCATTTTTGGGGTATTTTTGCTCATTTTTGGGACGATTTTAGGAAATTATTACATCATTTTTCGGCCATTTTTAAGCCATTGGGGGGTCATTTTTGGTGTTTTTGGGTTCATTTTTGTGTCATTTTTCGTGCCGTTTTTGTGCAATTATTGTATTGTTTTGGGGGGAACTTGGGTGATTTTTGGGTCATTTTTGGGCAATTTTGGGGCTACTTTTTAGCCATTCTTTGGTCATTTTTAGTTCATTTCTGTGTAATTTTTGAGTCATTTGTAGGGTCATTTTTGGGACATTTTCGGGTCATTTTTGGGATTTTGGGCCATTTTTGGGCAATTCCTGGCTCATTTTGGGGTTATGATTGGGTCATTTTTGGGTCATTTTTGGGCCGATTCAAGGCCATTTTTAAGCCATTTTTGGGTAATTTTTGTTTGATTTTTGGGTCAATTTTGGTTGATTTTTGGGTCATTTTTGGCCCTTTTTTTGGTAATTTTCATGGGAATTTTGGGCAATTTTTCAGTCATTTTTGGGTCATTTTTGGGGCCATTTTGGGGTCATTTTTTGGGTCAGTTTTTGGACATTTTCGAGTCATTATTGGGGCTGTTTTTGGGGCTGTTTTTGGGCCGTTTCTGGGTCATTTCTGTTTCATTTTGGGGCCAATTTTGGGCAATTATTGGATCATTTTGGGTCATTTTTGCGTCATTCTTAGGCAATTTTTTGGCTATTTTTTAGCCATTCTTTGGTTATTTTTAGTTATTTTTTGGGTAGTTTTTGAGTAATTTTTTGGCCATTTTTGGGACATTTTCAAGTCATTTTTGGGGTCATTTTTGCGTCGATTTTGGGCCATTTTTGGGCAATTCTTGGATCATTTTGGGGTTATGATTGGGTCATTTTTGGGGCAATTTTTTGGGCAATTTTTTGTTTCATTTTGGGGCCATTTTTGGGGAATTCTTGGATCATTTTGGGGTTATGATTGGGTTATTTTTTGGGTCATTTTTGTGGCAATTTTTTGGGCTGTTTTTGAGGTTTTTTTTGCTCATTGTGGGGTCATTTTTAGGAAATTATTACATCATTTTTCGGACATTTTTAAGCCATTGGGGGGGCATTTTTGGTCTTTTTGGGGTCATTTTTGTGTCATTTTTCTTGCCATTTTTGTGCAATTATTGTATTGTTTTGGGGGGAACTTGGGTGATTTTTGGGTCATTTTCGGGGCAATTTTGGGCTATTTTTTAGCCATTCTTTGGTCATTTTTAGTTGTTTTTGGTGTAATTTTTGAGTCATTTGTAGGTCATTTCTGGGTCGTTTTTGGGACATTTTCGAGTCATTTTTTGGGACATTTTTGAGTCATTTTTTGGTGTTTTTGTGTCGTATTTTGGGGCCATTTTTAAGTACTATTGGCCTATTTTGGGGTTATTATGATTGGGTAATTTTTTGGTCATTTTTGGTCAATTTTGGTTGATTTTTGGGTCATTTTTGGCCCTTTTTTTGGTAATTTTCATGGGAATTTTGGGCAATTTTTCAGTCATTTTTGGGTTCTTTTTGGGGCCATTTTTGAGGCTATTTTTGCTCATTTTTGGGTCGATTTTAGGAAATCATTACATCATTTTTCGGTCATTTTTAAGCCAGTTGGGGGTCATTTTTGGTCTTTTTGGGGTCATTTTTGTGTCATTTTTCGTGCCATTTTTGTGCAATTATTGTATTGTTTTGGGGGGAGCTTGGGTGATTTTTGGGTCATTTTTGGGCAATTTTGGGCTATTTTTTAGCCATTCTTTGGTCATTTTTAGTTCCTTTCTGTGTAATTTTTGAGTAATTTGTAGGTCATTTTTGGGACATTTTTCGGTCTTTTTTGGGACATTTTTGAGTCATTTTTTGGTGTTTTTTGTTTCGATTTTGGGCCATTTTTGGGCAATTATTGGCTCATTTTGGGGTTATGATTGGGTCATTTTTAAGGCGATTTTTTGGGCCGATTCATGGCCATTTTTAAGTCATTTTTGGGTAATTTTTGTATGATTTTTGGGTCAATTTTGGTTGATTTTTGGTAATTTTCATGGGAATTTTGGGCAATTTTTCAGTCATTTTTGGGTCATTTTTGGGGCCATTTTTGGGGTATTTTGGGGTCATTTTTGGGCCATTTTTGGGCTATTTTTGAGGCTATTTTTGAGGCTATTTTTGAGGCTATATTTGCTCATTTTTGGGTCGATTTTAGGAAATTATTACATCATTTTTCGGTCATTTTTAAGCCATTGGGGGGTCATTTTTGGTGTTTTTGGGTTCATTTTTGTGCAATTATTGTATTGTTTTGGGGGGAACTTGGGTGATTTTTGGGTCATTTTTGGGCAATTTTGGGGCTACTTTTTAGCCATTCTTTGGTCATTTTTAGTTCTTTTCTGTGTAATTTTTGAGTCATTTGTAGGTCATTTTGGGGTCATTTTTGGGACATTTTTGGGACATTTTTGGGACATTTTCAAGTCATTTTGGGGGCCATTTCTGGGGCTGGTTTTGGGTCCGTTTTGGGTCAGTTTTGGTTGATTTTTGGATCATATTTAGGGCCTTTTTTCCGGTAATTTTCAAGGGAATTTTGGGCCATTATTCAGTCCTTTTTGGGTCGTTTTTGGGTCATTTCTGTTCATTTTTGGGTCATTTTTGGACCATTTTTTGAATAATTTTCGAGGGAGTTTTGTGCTATTTTTCAGTCATTTTTGGGTCATTTGTAGGCCATTTTGGGGTCATTTTTTGGGTCAGCTTTTGGACATTTTCGAGTCATTATTGTGGCCATTTTTGGGGCTGTTTTTGGGTCGTTTCTGGGTCATTTCTGTTTCATTTTGGGGCCATTTTTGGGCAATTATTGGATCATTTTGGGTCATTTTTGTGTCATTTTTAGGCAATTTTTTGGCTATTTTTTAGCCATTCTTTGGTTATTTTTAGTTGTTTTTGGTGTAATTTTTGAGTCATTTGTAGGTCATTTCTGGGTCGTTTTTGGGACATTTTCGAGTCATTTTTTGGTCATTTTTGTGTCGATTTTGGGCCATTTTTGGGCAATTCCTGGCTCATTTTGGGGTTATGATTGGGTCATTTTTGGGGCAATTTTTTGGGCAATTTTTTGGGCCGATTCAAGGCCATTTTTGGGTAATTTTTGGGCCATTTTTGGGTCATTTTTCGTTGGTTTTTGGGTCATTTTTGGCCCTTTTTTTGGTAATTTTCATGGGAATTTTGGGCAATTTTTCAGTCATTTTTGGGTTCTTTTTGGGGCCATTTTTGGGGTATTTTTGCTCATTTTTGGGACGATTTTAGGAAATTATTACATCATTTTTCGGCCATTTTTAAGCCATTGGGGGGTCATTTTTGGTGTTTTTGGGTTCATTTTTGTGTCATTTTTCGTGCCATTTTTGTGCAATTATTGTATTGTTTTGGGGGGAACTTGGGTGATTTTTGGGTCATTTTTGGGCAATTTTGGGGCTACTTTTTAGCCATTCTTTGGTCATTTTTAGTTCATTTCTGTGTAATTTTTGAGTCCATTTTGGGGTCATTTTTGGGTCGTTTTTGGGTCATTTTTGGGACATTTTCGAGTCATTTTTTGGTCATTTTTGTGTCGATTTTGGGCCATTTTTGGGCAATTCCTGGCTCATTTTGGGGTTATGATTGGGTCATTTTTGGGTCATTTTTGGGCCGATTCAAGGCCATTTTTAAGCCATTTTTGGGTAATTTTTGTTTGATTTTTGGGTCAATTTTGGTTGATTTTTGGGTCATTTTTGGCCCTTTTTTTGGTAATTTTCATGGGAATTTTGGGCAATTTTTCAGTCATTTTTGGGTCATTTTTGGGGCCATTTTGGGGTCATTTTTTGGGTCAGTTTTTGGGTCAGTTTTTGGACATTTTCGAGTCATTATTGGGGCCATTTTTGGGGCTGTTTTTGGGCCGTTTCTGGGTCATTTCTGTTTCATTTTGGGGCCAATTTTGGGCAATTATTGGATCATTTTGGGTCATTTTTGCGTCATTCTTAGGCAATTTTTTGGCTATTTTTTAGCCATTCTTTGGTTATTTTTAGTTATTTTTTGGGTAGTTTTTGAGTAATTTTTTGGCCATTTTTGGGACATTTTCAAGTCATTTTTGGGGTCATTTTTGCGTCGATTTTGGGCCATTTTTGGGCAATTCTTGGATCATTTTGGGGTTATGATTGGGTTATTTTTTGGGTCATTTTTGTGGCAATTTTTTGGGCTGTTTTTGAGGCTATTTTTGCTCATTGTAGGGTCATTCTTAGGAAAATATTACATCATTTTTCGGACATTTTTAAGCCATTTGGGGGTCATTTTTGGCCTTTTTAGGTTCATTTTTGTGTCATTTTTCGTGCCATTTTTGTGCAATTATTGTATTGTTTTGGGGGGAACTTGGGTGATTTTTAGGTCATTTTTGGGGCAATTTTGGGCTATTTTTTAGCCATTCTTTGGTCATTTTTAGTTGTTTTTTGCGTAATTTTTGAGTCATTTGTAGGTCATTTTAGGGTCGTTTTTGGGACATTTTTGAGTCATTTTTGGGACATTTTTGAGTCATTTTTTGGTGTTTTTTGTGTCGATTTTGGGCCATTTTTGGGCAATTATTGGCTCATTTTGGGGTTATGATTGGGTCATTTATAAGGCGATTTTTTGGGCCGATTCATGGCCATTTTTAAGTCATTTTTGGGTAATTTTTGTATGATTTTTGGGTCAATTTTGGTTGATTTTTTGTAATTTTCATGGGAATTTTGGGCAATTTTTCAGTCATTTTTGGGTCATTTTTGGGGCCATTTTTGGGGTATTTTGGGGTCATTTTTGGGCCATTTTTGGGCTATTTTTGAGGCTATTTTTGAGCTCCTTTTGAGGCTATATTTGCTCATTTTTGGGTCGATTTTAGGAAATTATTACATCATTTTTCGGTCATTTTTAAGCCATTGGGGGGTCATTTTTGGTCTTTTTGGGTTCATTTTTGTGTCATTTTTCGTGCCGTTTTTGTGCAATTATTGTATTGTTTTGGGGGGAACTTGGGTGATTTTTGGGTCATTTTTGGGCAATTTTGGGGCTACTTTTTAGCCATTCTTTGGTCATTTTTAGTTCTTTTCTGTGTAATTTTTGAGTCATTTGTAGGTCATTTTTGGGTCATTTTTGGGACATTTTTGGGACATTTTTGGGACATTTTCCAGTCATTTTGGGGGCCATTTCTGGGGCTGGTTTTGGGTCAGTTTTGGGTCAGTTTTGGTTGATTTTTGGATCATATTTAGGGCCTTTTTTCCGGTAATTTTCAAGGGAATTTTGGGCAATTATTCAGTCCTTTTTGGGTCATTTTTGGGTCATTTCTGTTCATTTTTGGGTCATTTTTGGACCATTTTTTGAATAATTTTCGAGGGAGTTTTGTGCTATTTTTCAGTCATTTTTGGGTCATTTGTAGGCCATTTTGGGGTCATTTTTTGGGTCAGCTTTTGGACATTTTCGAGTCATTATTGTGGCCATTTTTGGGGCTGTTTTTGGGCCGTTTCTGGGTCATTTTGGTTTCATTTTGGGGCCATTTTTGGGCAATTATTGGATCATTTTGGGTCATTTTTGCGTTATTTTTAGGCAATTTTTTGGCTATTTTTTAGCCATTCTTTGGTTATTTTTAGTTATTTTTTGGGTAGTTTTTGAGTCATTTTTGGGCCATTTTTGGGACATTTTCAAGTCATTTTTGGGGTCATTTTTGTGTCGATTTTGGGCCATTTTTGGGGAATTCATGGATCATTTTGGGGTTATGATTGGGTTATTTTTTGGGTCATTTTTGTGGCAATTTTTTGGGCTGTTTTTGAGGGTTTTTTGCTCATTGTGGGGTCATTTTTAGGAAATTATTACATCATTTTTCGGACATTTTTAAGCCATTGGGGGGCATTTTTGGTCTTTTTGGGGTCATTTTTGTGTCATTTTTCTTGCCATTTTTGTGCAATTATTGTATTGTTTTGGGGGGAACTTGGGTGATTTTTGGGTCATTTTCGGGGCAATTTTGGGCTATTTTTTAGCCATTCTTTGGTCATTTTTAGTTGTTTTTGGTGTAATTTTTGAGTCATTTGTAGGTCATTTCTGGGTTGGTTTTGGGACATTTTTGGGACATTTTCAAGTCATTTTGGGGGCCATTTCTGGGGCTGGTTTTGGGTCAGTTTTGGGTCAGTTTTGGTTGATTTTTGGATCATATTTAGGGCCTTTTTTCCGGTAATTTTCAAGGGAATTTTGGGCAATTATTCAGTCCTTTTTGGGTCATTTTTGGGTCATTTCTGTTTCATTTTGGGGCCATTTTTGGGCAATTATTAGACCATTTTGGGCCATTTTTGGTTGATTTTTGGGTCAATTTTGGGTCATTTTTGGACCATTTTTTGGGTAATTTTCGAGGGAGTTTTGTGCTATTTCTCAGTCATTTTTGGGTCATTTGTAGGCCATTTTGGGGTCATTTTTTGGGTCAGCTTTTGGACATTTTCGAGTCATTATTGTGGCCATTTTTGGGGCTGTTTTTGGGTCGTTTCTGGGTCATTTTTGTTTCATTTTGGGGCCAATTTTGGGCAATTATTGGATCATTTTTGGGGCAATTTTTGGGGCAATTTTTGGGCAATAATATGGCTATTTTTTAGCCATTTTAGGGTTATTTTTAGGGCAATTTTTTGGCTATTTTTTAGCCATTTGGTCATTTTTAGTTATTTTTTGGGCAGTTTTTGAGTCATTGGTAGGTCATTTTTGGGTCATTTTTGGGACATTTTCGAGTCATTTTTTGGTCATTTTTGTGTCGATTTTGGGCCATTTTTGGGCAATTATTGGCTCATTTTGGGGTTATGATTGGGTCATTTTTGGGGCAATTTTTTGGGCCGATTCAAGGCCATTTTTAAGCCATTTTTGGGTCATTTTTGGTTGATTTTTGAGTCATTTTTGGTTGAGTTTGTGGTCATTTTTGGCCCTTTTTTTGGTAATTTTCATGGGAATTTTGGGCAATTTTCCAGTCATTTTTGGGTCATTTTTGGGGCCATTTTTGGGTTTTTTTGGGGTCATTTTTGGGTCATTTTTGGGGCCATTTTTGGGTTTTTTTGAGGTCATTTTTGGGCCATTTTGGGGCTCTTTTTGAGGCTATTATTGAGGATATTTTTGCTCATTTTTGGGTCGATTTTTGGGAAAACATTACATCATTTTTCGGTCATTTTTAAGCCATTGGGGGGTCATTTTTGGTCTTTTTGGGTTCATTTTTGTGTCATTTTTCGTGCCATTTTTGTGCAATTATTGTATTGTTTTGGGGGGAACTTGGGTGATTCTTGGGTCATTTTTGGGCAATTTTGGGGCCACTTTTTAGCCATTCTTTGGTCATTTTTAGTTCTTTTTTCTGTAATTTTTGAGTCATTTGGAGGCCATTTTGGAGTCATTTTTGGGACATTTTTGGGACATTTTCAAGTCATTTTGGGGGCCATTTCCTGGGCTGTTTTTGGGTCAGTTTTCAGTCAGTTTTGGTTGATTTTTGGGTCATATTTAGGGCCTTTTTCCCGGTAATTTTCAAGGGAATTTTGGGCAATTATTCAGTCCTTTTTGGGTCGTTTTTGGGTCATTTCTGTTTCATTTTGGGGCCATTTTTGGGCAATTATTGGACCATTTTTGGTCGATTTTTGGTTGATTTTTGGGTCATTTTTGGACCATTTTTGGACCATTTTTTGGGTAATTTTCAAGGGAGTTTTGTGCTATTTTTCAGTCATTTTTGGGTCATTTGTAGGCCATTTTGGGGTCATTTTTTGGGTCAGCTTTTGGACATTTTCGAGTCATTTTTGTGGCAATTTTTTGGGCTGTTTTTGAGGGTTTTTTTGCTCATTGGGGGGTCATTTTTAGGAAATTATTACATCATTTTTCGGATATTTTTAAGCCATTGGGGGGGCATTTTTGGTCTTTTTGGGGTCATTTTTGTGTCATTTTTCTTGCCATTTTTGCGCAATTATTGTATTGTTTTGGGGGGAACTTGGGTGATTTTTGGGTCATTTTTGGGGCAATTTTGGGCTATTTTTTAGCCATTCTTTGGTCATTTTTAGTTGTTTTTGGTGTAATTTTTGAGTCATTTGTAGGTCATTTCTGGGTTGGTTTTGGGACATTTTTGGGACATTTTCAAGTCATTTTGGGGGCCATTTCTGGGGCTGGTTTTGGGTCAGTTTTGGGTCAGTTTTGGTTGATTTTTGGATCATATTTAGGGCCTTTTTTCCGGTAATTTTCAAGGGAATTTTGGGCAATTATTCAGTCCTTTTTGGGTCATTTTTGGGTCATTTCTGTTTCATTTTGGGGCCATTTTTGGGCAATTATTAGACCATTTTGGGCCATTTTTGGTTGATTTTTGGGTCAATTTTGGGTCATTTTTGGACCATTTTTTGGGTAATTTTCGAGGGAGTTTTGTGCTATTTCTCAGTCATTTTTGGGTCATTTGTAGGCCATTTTGGGGTCATTTTTTGGGTCAGCTTTTGGACATTTTCGAGTCATTATTGGGGCCATTTTTGGGGCTGTTTTTGGGTCGTTTCTGGGTCATTTTTGTTTCATTTTGGGGCCAATTTTGGGCAATTATTGGATCATTTTTGGGGCAATTTTTGGGCAATAATATGGCTATTTTTTAGCCATTTTAGGGTTATTTTTAGGGCAATTTTTTGGCTATTTTTTAGCCATTCTTTGGTCATTTTTAGTTATTTTTTGGGCAGTTTTTGAGTCATTGGTAGGTCATTTTTGGGTCATTTTTGGGACATTTTCGAGTCATTTTTTGGGTCATTTTTGTGTCGATTTTGGGCCATTTTTGGGCAATTATTGGCTCATTTTGGGGTTATGATTGGGTCATTTTTGGGGCAATTTTTTGGGCCGATTCAAGGCCATTTTTAAGCCATTTTTGGGTCATTTTTGGTTGATTTTTGAGTCATTTTTGGTTGAGTTTGTGGTCATTTTTGGCCCTTTTTTTGGTAATTTTCATGGGAATTTTGGGCAATTTTCCAGTCATTTTTGGGTCATTTTTGGGGCCATTTTTGGGTTTTTTTGGGGTCATTTTTGGGTCATTTTTGGGGCCATTTTTGGGTTTTTTTGAGGTCATTTTTGGGCCATTTTGGGGCTCTTTTTGAGGCTATTATTGAGGATATTTTTGCTCATTTTTGGGTCGATTTTTGGGAAAACATTACATCATTTTTCGGTCATTTTTAAGCCATTGGGGGGTCATTTTTGGTCTTTTTGGGTTCATTTTTGTGTCATTTTTCGTGCCATTTTTGTGCAATTATTGTATTGTTTTGGGGGGAACTTGGGTGATTCTTGGGTCATTTTTGGGCAATTTTGGGGCCACTTTTTAGCCATTCTTTGGTCATTTTTAGTTCTTTTTTCTGTAATTTTTGAGTCATTTGGAGGCCATTTTGGAGTCATTTTTGGGACATTTTTGGGACATTTTCAAGTCATTTTGGGGGCCATTTCCTGGGCTGTTTTTGGGTCAGTTTTGGGTCAGTTTTGGTTGATTTTTGGGTCATATTTAGGGCCTTTTTCCCGGTAATTTTCAAGGGAATTTTGGGCAATTATTCAGTCCTTTTTGGGTCGTTTTTGGGTCATTTCTGTTTCATTTTGGGGCCATTTTTGGGCAATTATTGGACCATTTTTGGTCGATTTTTGGTTGATTTTTGGGTCATTTTTGGACCATTTTTGGACCATTTTTTGGGTAATTTTCAAGGGAGTTTTGTGCTATTTTTCAGTCATTTTTGGGTCATTTGTAGGCCATTTTGGGGTCATTTTTTGGGTCAGCTTTTGGACATTTTCGAGTCATTTTTGTGGCAATTTTTTGGGCTGTTTTTGAGGGTTGTTTTGCTCATTGGGGGGTCATTTTTAGGAAATTATTACATCATTTTTCGGATATTTTTAAGCCATTGGGGGGGCATTTTTGGTCTTTTTGGGGTCATTTTTGTGTCATTTTTCTTGCCATTTTTGCGCAATTATTGTATTGTTTTGGGGGGAACTTGGGTGATGTTTGGGTCATTTTTGGGGCAATTTTGGGCTATTTTTTAGCCATTCTTTGGTCATTTTTAGTTGTTTTTGGTGTAATTTTTGAGTAATTTGTAGGTCATTTTTGGGTCATTTTCGAGTCATTTTTTGGTCATTTTTGTGCCGATTTTGGGCCATTTTTGGGCAATTCCTGGCTCTTTTTGGGGCAATTTTTTGGGCCGATTCAAGGCCATTTTTGGGTAATTTTTGGGCCATTTTTGGGTCATTTTTCGTTGGTTTTTGGGTCATTTTTGGCCCTTTTTTGGTAATTTTCATGGGAATTTTGGGCAATTTTTCAGTCATTTTTGGGTCATTTTTGGGCCCATTTTTGGGGTATTTTGGGGTCATTTTTGGGCCATTTTTGGGCTATTTTTGAGGCTATTTTGGCTCATTTTTGGGCCGATTTTAGGAAATTATTACATCATTTTTCGGTCATTTTTAAGCCAGTTGGGGGTCATTTTTGGTGTTTTTGGGGTCATTTTTGTTTCATTTTTCGTGCCATTTTTGTGCAATTATTGTATTGTTTTGGGGGAACTTGGGTGATTTTTGGGTCATTTTTGGGCAATTTTGGGCTATTTTTTAGCCATTCTTTGGTCATTTTTAGTTGTTTTTTTGTGTAATTTTTGAGTCATTTGTAGGTCATTTTTGGGTCGTTTTTGGGACATTTTCGAGTCATTTTTTGGTCATTTTTTTGTCGATTTTGGGCCATTTTTGGGCAATTATTGGCTCATTTTGGGGTTATGATTGGGTCATTTTTGGGCCCGATTCAAGGCCATTTTTGGGCCATTTTTGGGTCATTTTTGTTTGATTTTTGGGTCAATTTTGTTTGATTTTTGGGTAATTTTTGGCCCTTTTTTTGGTAATTTTCATGGGAATTTTGGGCAATTTTTCAGTCATTTTTGCTCATTTTTGCGTCGATTTTTGGAAATCATTACATCATTTTTCGGTCATTTTTAAGCCATTGGGGGGTCATTTTTGGTCTTTTTGGGGTCATTTTTGTGTCATTTTTCGTGCCATTTTTGTGCAATTATTGTATTGTTTTGGGGGGAGCTTGGGTGATTTTTGGGTCATTTTTGGGCAATTTTGAGGCTACTTTTTAGCCATTCTTTGGTCATTTTTAGTTCTTTTCTGTGTAATTTTTGAGTCATTTGTAGGCCATTTTGGAGTCATTTTTGGTCGATTTTTGGGTCATTTTTGGGCCATTTTTTGGGTAATTTTCAAGGGAGTTTTGTGCTATTTTTCAGTCATTTTTGGGTCATTTGTAGGCCATTTTGGGGTCATTTTTTGGGTCAGCTTTTGGACATTTTCGAGTCATTACTGGGGCCATTTTTGGGGCTGTTTCTGGGTCGTTTCTGGGTCGTTTTTGTTTCATTTTGGGGCCAATTTTGGGCAATTATTGGATCATTTTGGGTCATTTTTGGGTCATTTTTAGGCAATTTTTTGGGTATTTTTTAGCCATTTTTTGGTTATTTTTAGTTATTTTTTGGGTAGTTTTTGAGTCATTTTTGGGCCATTTTTGGGACATTTTCAAGTCATTTTTGGGGTCATTTTTGCGTCGATTTTGGGCCATTTTTGGGCAATTCTTGGATCATTTTGGGGTTATGATTGGGTCATTTTTTGGGTCATTTTTGTGGCAATTTTTTTGGGCTATTTTTGAGGCTATTTTTGCTCATTGTGGGGTCATTTTTAGGAAATTATTACATCATTTTTCGGTCATTTTTAAGCCATTTGGTGGTCATTTTTGTGTCATTTTTCGTGCCATTTTTGTGCAATTATTGTATTGTTTTGGGGGGACCTTGGGTGATTTTTGGGTCATTTTTGGGGCAATTTTGGGCTATTTTTTAGCCATTCTTTGGTCATTTTTAGTTGTTTTTTCTGTAATTTTTGAGTCATTTGGAGGCCATTTTGGAGTCATTTTTGGGACATTTTTGGGACATTTTCAAGTCATTTTGGGGGCCATTTCCTGGGCTGTTTTTGGGTCAGTTTTCAGTCAGTTTTGGTTGATTTTTGGATCATATTTAGGGCCTTTTTTCTGGTAATTTTCAAGGGAATTTTGGGCAATTATTCAGTCCTTTTTGGGTCATTTTTGGGTCATTTCTGTTTCATTTTTGGGCCATTTTTGGGCAATTATTGGACCATTTTGGGCCAGTTTTGGTTGATTTTTGGTTGATTTCTGTTTCATTTTGGGGTCATTTTTGGACCATTTTTTGGGTAATTTTCAAGGGAGTTTTGTGCGATTTTTCAGTCATTTTTGGGTCATTTGTAGGCCATTTTGGGGTCATTTTTTGGGTCAGCTTTTGGACATTTTCGAGTCATTACTGGGGCCATTTTTGGGGCTGTTTCTGGGTCGTTTCTGGGTCGTTTTTGTTTCATTTTGGGGCCAATTTTGGGCAATTATTGGATCATTTTGGGTCATTTTTGGGTCATTTTTAGGCAATTTTTTGGGTATTTTTTAGCCATTTTTTGGTTATTTTTAGTTATTTTTTGGGTAGTTTTTGAGTAATTTTTTGGCCATTTTTGGGACATTTTCAAGTCATTTTTGGGGTCATTTTTGTGTCGATTTTGGGCCATTTTTGGGGAATTCATGGATCATTTTGGGGTTATGATTGGGTTATTTTTTGGGTCATTTTTGTGGCAATTTTTTGGGCTGTTTTTGAGGGTTTTTTTGCTCATTGGGGGGTCATTTTTAGGAAATTATTACATCATTTTTCGGACATTTTTAAGCCATTGGGGGTCATTTTTGTGTCATTTTTCGTGCCATTTTTGTGCAATTATTGTATTGTTTTGGGGGGACCTTGGGTGATTTTTGGGTCATTTTTGGGGCAATTTTGGGCTATTTTTTAGCCATTCTTTGGTCATTTTTAGTTCTTTTTTGTGTAATTTTTGAGTCATTGGTAGGTCATTTTTGGTTCGTTTTTGGGACATTTTTGGGACATTTTTGGGACATTTTCAAGTCATTTTGGGGGCCATTTCTGGGGCTGTTTTGGGGTCAGTTTTGGGTCAGTTTTGGTTGATTTTTGGATCATATTTAGGGCCTTTTTTCCGGTAATTTTAAAGGGAATTTTGGGCAATTATTCAGTCCTTTTTGGGTCATTTTCGGGTCATTTCTGTTCATTTTTGGACCATTTTTGGACCATTTTTTGGGTAATTTTCGAGGGAGTTTTGTGCTATTTTTCAGTCATTTTTGGGTCATTTGTAGGCCATTTTGGGGTCATTTTTTGGGTCAGCTTTTGGACATTTTCGAGTCATTATTGGGGCTGTTTTTGGGTCGTTTCTGGGTCATTTTTGTTTCGTTTTGGGGCTAATTTTGGGCAATTATTGGATCGTTTTGGGTCATTTTTGGGGCAATTTTTGGGCAATTTTTTGGCTATTTTTTAGCCATTCTTTGGTCATTTTTAGTTATTTTTTGGGCAGTTTTTGAGTCATTGGTAGGTCATTTTTGGGTCATTTTTGGGTCGTTTTCGGGACATTTTCGGGTCATTTTTGGGGTCATTTTTGTGTCGATTTTGGGCCATTTTTGGGCAATTATTGGCTCATTTTGGGGTTATGATTGGGTCATTTTTGGGGCATTTTTTTGGGCCGATTCAAGGCCATTTTTGTTTGATTTTTAGGTCATTTTTGGTTGATTTTTGGGTCATTTTTAGCCCTTTTTTTGGTAATTTTCATGGGAATTATGGGCAATTTTTCAGTCATTTTTGGGCAATTTTTGGGGCATTTTTGGCTTATTTTGGGAACATTTTTAAGCTCCTTTTGAGGCTATTTTTGAGGCTTTTTTTGCTCATTTTTGGGTCGATTTTTAGGAAATTATTACATCATTTTTCGGTCATTTTTAAGCCATTTGGGGGTCATTTTTGGTCTTTTTGGGGTCATTTTTGTGTCATTTTTAAGCCATTTTTGTGCAGTTATTGTATTGTTTTGGGGGGAACTTGGGTGATTTTTGGGTCATTTTTGGGGCAATTTTGGGGCCACTTTTTAGCCATTCTTTGGTCATTTTTAGTTCTTTTTTCTGTAATTTTTGAGTCATTTGGAGGCCATTTTGGAGTCATTTTTGGGACATTTTTGGGACATTTTCAAGTCATTTTGGGGGCCATTTCCTGGGCTGTTTTTGGGTCAGTTTTCAGTCAGTTTTGGTTGATTTTTGGATCATATTTAGGGCCTTTTTTCTGGTAATTTTCAAGGGAATTTTGGGCAATTATTCAGTCCTTTTTGGGTCATTTTTGGGTCATTTCTGTTTCATTTTGGGGCCATTTTTGGGCAATTATTGGACCATTTTGGGCCAGTTTTGGTTGATTTTTGGTTGATTTCTGTTTCATTTTGGGGTCATTTTTGGACCATTTTTTGGGTAATTTTCAAGGGAGTTTTGTGCTATTTTTCAGTCATTTTTGGGTCATTTGTAGGCCATTTTGGGGTCATTTTTTGGGTCAGCTTTTGGACATTTTCGAGTCATTATTGTGGCCATTTTTGGGGCTGTTTTTGGGTCGTTTCTGGGTCATTTTTGTTTCATTTTGGGGCCATTTTTGGGCAATTATTGGATCATTTTGGGTCATTTTTGCGTCATTTTTAGGCAATTTTTTGGCTATTTTTTAGGCAATTTTTTGGGTATTTTTAGTTATTTTTTGGGTAGTTTTTGAGTCATTTTTGGGCCATTTTTGGGACATTTTCAAGTCATTTTTGGGGTCATTTTTGTGTCGATTTTGGGCCATTTTTGGGGAATTCATGGATCATTTTGGGGTTATGATTGGGTTATTTTTTGGGTCATTTTTGTGGCAATTTTTTGGGCTGTTTTTGAGGGTTTTTTTGCTCATTGGGGGGTCATTTTTAGGAAATTATTACATCATTTTTCGGACATTTTTAAGCCATTGGGGGGCATTTTTGGTCTTTTTGGGGTCATTTTTGTGTCATTTTTCTTGCCATTTTTGTGCAATTATTGTATTGTTTTGGGGGGAACTTGGGTGATTTTTGGGTCATTTTTGGGCAATTTTGGGGCTACTTTTTAGCCATTCTTTGGTCATTTTTAGTTCTTTTCTGTGTAATTTTTGAGTCATTTGTAGGTCATTTTTGGGTCATTTTTGGGACATTTTTGGGACATTTTTGGGACATTTTCAAGTCATTTTGGGGGCCATTTCTGGGGCTGGTTTTGGGTCAGTTTTGGGTCAGTTTTGGTTGATTTTTGGATCATATTTAGGGCCTTTTTTCCGGTAATTTTCAAGGGAATTTTGGGCAATTATTCAGTCCTTTTTGGGTCATTTTTGGGTCATTTCTGTTTCATTTTGGGGCCATTTTTGGGCAATTATTAGACCATTTTGGGCCATTTTTGGTTGATTTTTGGGTCAATTTTGGGTCATTTTTGGACCATTTTTTGGGTAATTTTCGAGGGAGTTTTGTGCTATTTCTCAGTCATTTTTGGGTCATTTGTAGGCCATTTTGGGGTCATTTTTTGGGTCAGCTTTTGGACATTTTCGAGTCATTATTGGGGCCATTTTTGGGGCTGTTTTTGGGTCGTTTCTGGGTCATTTTTGTTTCATTTTGGGGCCAATTTTGGGCAATTATTGGATCATTTTTGGGGCAATTTTTGGGCAATAATATGGCTATTTTTTAGCCATTTTAGGGTTATTTTTAGGGCAATTTTTTGGCTATTTTTTAGCCATTCTTTGGTCATTTTTAGTTATTTTTTGGGCAGTTTTTGAGTCATTGGTAGGTCATTTTTGGGTCATTTTTGGGACATTTTCGAGTCATTTTTTGGGTCATTTTTGTGTCGATTTTGGGCCATTTTTGGGCAATTATTGGCTCATTTTGGGGTTATGATTGGGTCATTTTTGGGGCAATTTTTTGGGCCGATTCAAGGCCATTTTTAAGCCATTTTTGGGTCATTTTTGGTTGATTTTTGAGTCATTTTTGGTTGAGTTTGTGGTCATTTTTGGCCCTTTTTTTGGTAATTTTCATGGGAATTTTGGGCAATTTTCCAGTCATTTTTGGGTCATTTTTGGGGCCATTTTTGGGTTTTTTTGGGGTCATTTTTGGGTCATTTTTGGGGCCATTTTTGGGTTTTTTTGAGGTCATTTTTGGGCCATTTTGGGGCTCTTTTTGAGGCTATTATTGAGGATATTTTTGCTCATTTTTGGGTCGATTTTTGGGAAAACATTACATCATTTTTCGGTCATTTTTAAGCCATTGGGGGGTCATTTTTGGTCTTTTTGGGTTCATTTTTGTGTCATTTTTCGTGCCATTTTTGTGCAATTATTGTATTGTTTTGGGGGGAACTTGGGTGATTCTTGGGTCATTTTTGGGCAATTTTGGGGCCACTTTTTAGCCATTCTTTGGTCATTTTTAGTTCTTTTTTCTGTAATTTTTGAGTCATTTGGAGGCCATTTTGGAGTCATTTTTGGGACATTTTTGGGACATTTTCAAGTCATTTTGGGGGCCATTTCCTGGGCTGTTTTTGGGTCAGTTTTGGGTCAGTTTTGGTTGATTTTTGGGTCATATTTAGGGCCTTTTTCCCGGTAATTTTCAAGGGAATTTTGGGCAATTATTCAGTCCTTTTTGGGTCGTTTTTGGGTCATTTCTGTTTCATTTTGGGGCCATTTTTGGGCAATTATTGGACCATTTTTGGTCGATTTTTGGTTGATTTTTGGGTCATTTTTGGACCATTTTTGGACCATTTTTTGGGTAATTTTCAAGGGAGTTTTGTGCTATTTTTCAGTCATTTTTGGGTCATTTGTAGGCCATTTTGGGGTCATTTTTTGGGTCAGCTTTTGGACATTTTCGAGTCATTTTTGTGGCAATTTTTTGGGCTGTTTTTGAGGGTTTTTTTGCTCATTGGGGGGTCATTTTTAGGAAATTATTACATCATTTTTCGGATATTTTTAAGCCATTGGGGGGGCATTTTTGGTCTTTTTGGGGTCATTTTTGTGTCATTTTTCTTGCCATTTTTGCGCAATTATTGTATTGTTTTGGGGGGAACTTGGGTGATTTTTGGGTCATTTTTGGGGCAATTTTGGGCTATTTTTTAGCCATTCTTTGGTCATTTTTAGTTGTTTTTGGTGTAATTTTTGAGTCATTTGTAGGTCATTTTTGGGTCATTTTCGAGTCATTTTTTGGTCATTTTTGTGCCGATTTTTGGGCCATTTTTGGGCAATTCCTGGCTCTTTTTGGGGCAATTTTTTGGGCCGATTCAAGGCCATTTTTGGGTAATTTTTGGGCCATTTTTGGGTCATTTTTCGTTGGTTTTTGGGTCATTTTTGGCCCTTTTTTGGTAATTTTCATGGGAATTTTGGGCAATTTTTCAGTCATTTTTGGGTCATTTTTGGGCCCATTTTTGGGGTATTTTGGGGTCATTTTTGGGCCATTTTTGGGCTATTTTTGAGGCTATTTTGGCTCATTTTTGGGCCGATTTTAGGAAATTATTACATCATTTTTCGGTCATTTTTAAGCCAGTTGGGGGTCATTTTTGGTGTTTTTGGGGTCATTTTTGTTTCATTTTTCGTGCCATTTTTGTGCAATTATTGTATTGTTTTGGGGGAACTTGGGTGATTTTTGGGTCATTTTTGGGCAATTTTGGGCTATTTTTTAGCCATTCTTTGGTCATTTTTAGTTGTTTTTTTGTGTAATTTTTGAGTCATTTGTAGGTCATTTTTGGGTCGTTTTTGGGACATTTTCGAGTCATTTTTTGGTCATTTTTTTGTCGATTTTGGGCCATTTTTGGGCAATTATTGGCTCATTTTGGGGTTATGATTGGGTCATTTTTGGGCCGATTCAAGGCCATTTTTGGGCCATTTTTGGGTCATTTTTGTTTGATTTTTGGGTCAATTTTGTTTGATTTTTGGGTAATTTTTGGCCCTTTTTTTGGTAATTTTCATGGGAATTTTGGGCAATTTTTCAGTCATTTTTGCTCATTTTTGCGTCGATTTTTGGAAATCATTACATCATTTTTCGGTCATTTTTAAGCCATTGGGGGGTCATTTTTGGTCTTTTTGGGGTCATTTTTGTGTCATTTTTCGTGCCATTTTTGTGCAATTATTGTATTGTTTTGGGGGGAGCTTGGGTGATTTTTGGGTCATTTTTGGGCAATTTTGAGGCTACTTTTTAGCCATTCTTTGGTCATTTTTAGTTCTTTTCTGTGTAATTTTTGAGTCATTTGTAGGCCATTTTGGAGTCATTTTTGGGCGATTTTTGGGTCATTTTTGGGCCATTTTTTGGGTAATTTTCAAGGGAGTTTTGTGCTATTTTTCAGTCATTTTTGGGTCATTTGTAGGCCATTTTGGGGTCATTTTTTGGGTCAGCTTTTGGACATTTTCGAGTCATTACTGGGGCCATTTTTGGGGCTGTTTCTGGGTCGTTTCTGGGTCGTTTTTGTTTCATTTTGGGGCCAATTTTGGGCAATTATTGGATCATTTTGGGTCATTTTTGGGTCATTTTTAGGCAATTTTTTGGGTATTTTTTAGCCATTTTTTGGTTATTTTTAGTTATTTTTTGGGTAGTTTTTGAGTCATTTTTGGGCCATTTTTGGGACATTTTCAAGTCATTTTTGGGGTCATTTTTGCGTCGATTTTGGGCCATTTTTGGGCAATTCTTGGATCATTTTGGGGTTATGATTGGGTCATTTTTTGGGTCATTTTTGTGGCAATTTTTTTGGGCTATTTTTGAGGCTATTTTTGCTCATTGTGGGGTCATTTTTAGGAAATTATTACATCATTTTTCGGTCATTTTTAAGCCATTTGGTGGTCATTTTTGTGTCATTTTTCGTGCCATTTTTGTGCAATTATTGTATTGTTTTGGGGGGACCTTGGGTGATTTTTGGGTCATTTTTGGGGCAATTTTGGGCTATTTTTTAGCCATTCTTTGGTCATTTTTAGTTCTTTTTTGTGTAATTTTTGAGTCATTGGTAGGTCATTTTTGGGTCGTTTTTGGGACATTTTTGGGACATTTTTGGGACATTTTCAAGTCATTTTGGGGGCCATTTCTGGGGCTGTTTTGGGGTCAGTTTTGGGTCAGTTTTGGTTGATTTTTGGATCATATTTAGGGCCTTTTTTCCGGTAATTTTCAAGGGAATTTTGGGCCATTATTCAGTCCTTTTTGGGTCGTTTTTGGGTCATTTCTGTTCATTTTTGGGTCATTTTTGGACCATTTTTTGAATAATTTTCGAGGGAGTTTTGTGCTATTTTTCAGTCATTTTTGGGTCATTTGTAGGCCATTTTCGGGTCATTTTTTGGGTCAGCTTTTGGACATTTTCGAGTCATTATTGTGGCCATTTTTGGGGCTGTTTTTGGGTCGTTTCTGGGTCATTTTTGTTTCGTTTTGGGGCTAATTTTGGGCAATTATTGGATCGTTTTGGGTCATTTTTGGGGCAATTTTTGGGCAATTTTTTGGCTATTTTTTAGCCATTCTTTGGTCATTTTTAGTTATTTTTGGGCAGTTTTTGAGTCATTGGTAGGTCATTTTTGGGTCATTTTTGGGTCGTTTTCGGGACATTTTCGAGTCAATTTTGGGGTCATTTTTGTGTCGATTTTGGGCCATTTTTGGGCAATTATTGGCTCATTTTGGGGTTATGATTGGGTCATTTTTGGGGCATTTTTTTGGGCCGATTCAAGGCCATTTTTGTTTGATTTTTAGGTCATTTTTGGTTGATTTTTGGGTCATTTTTAGCCCTTTTTTTGGTAATTTTCATGGGAATTATGGGCAATTTTTCAGTCATTTTTGGGCAATTTTTGGGGCATTTTTGGCTTATTTTGGGAACATTTTTAAGCTCCTTTTGAGGCTATTTTTGAGGCTTTTTTTGCTCATTTTTGGGTCGATTTTTAGGAAATTATTACATCATTTTTCGGTCATTTTTAAGCCATTGGGGGTCATTTTTGGTCTTTTTGGGGTCATTTTTGTGTCATTTTTAAGCCATTTTTGTGCAGTTATTGTATTGTTTTGGGGGGAACTTGGGTGATTTTTGGGTCATTTTTGGGGCAATTTTGGGGCCACTTTTTAGCCATTCTTTGGTCATTTTTAGTTCTTTTTTCTGTAATTTTTGAGTCATTTGGAGGCCATTTTGGAGTCATTTTTGGGACATTTTTGGGACATTTTCAAGTCATTTTGGGGGCCATTTCCTGGGCTGTTTTTGGGTCAGTTTTCAGTCAGTTTTGGTTGATTTTTGGATCATATTTAGGGCCTTTTTTCTGGTAATTTTCAAGGGAATTTTGGGCAATTATTCAGTCCTTTTTGGGTCATTTTTGGGTCATTTCTGTTCATTTTGGGGCCAATTTTGGGCAATTATTGGACCATTTTGGGCCAGTTTTGGTTGATTTTTGGTTGATTTCTGTTTCATTTTGGGGTCATTTTTGGACCATTTTTTGGGTAATTTTCAAGGGAGTTTTGTGCTATTTTTCAGTCATTTTTGGGTCATTTGTAGGCCATTTTGGGGTCATTTTTTGGGTCAGCTTTTGGACATTTTCGAGTCATTATTGGGGCCATTTTTGGGGCTGTTTTTGGGTCGTTTCTGGGTCATTTTTGTTTCAATTTGGGGCCAATTTTGGGCAATTATTGTATTGTTTTGCGTCATTTTTGGGGCAATTTTTGGGCAATAATATGGCTATTTTTTAGCCATTTTAGGGTTATTTTTAGGGCAATTTTTTGGCTATTTTTTAGCCATTCTTTGGTAATTTTTAGTTGTTTTTTGGGCAGTTTTTGAGTCACTGGTAGGTCATTTTTGGGTCGTTTTTGGGTCGTTTTTGGGACATTTTCGAGTCATTTTTTGGTCATTTTTGTGTCGATTTTGGGCCATTTTTGGGTAATTATTGACTCATTTTGGGGTTATGATTGGGTCATTTTTGGGGCAATTTTTTGGGCCGATTCATGGCCATTTTTAAGCCATTTTTGGGCTCATTTTTGGTTGATTTTTGGGACATTTTTGGTTGATTTTTGGGCCATTTTTGGGCTCCTTTTGAGGCTATTTTTGAGGCTATTTTTGCTCATTTTTGGGTCGATTTTTAGGAAATTATTACATCATTTTTCGGTCATTTTTAAGCTAGTTGGGAGTCATTTTTGGTCTTTTTGGGTTCATTTTTGTGCCATTTTTCGTGCCATTTTTGTGCAATTATTGTATTGTTTTGGGGGGAGCTTGGGTGATTTTTGGGTCGTTTTTGGGCAATTTTGGGGCTACTTTTTAGCCATTCTTTGGTCATTTTTAGTTCTTTTCTGTGTAATTTTTGAGTCATTTGTAGGCCATTTTTGGGTCGTTTTTGGGACATTTTCAAGTCATTTTGGGGGCCATTTCTGGAGCTGTTTTGGGGTCAGTTTTGGGTCAGTTTTGGTTGATTTTTGGATCATATTTAGGGCCTTTTTTCTGGTAATTTTCAAGGGAATTTTGGGCAATTATTCAGTCCTTTTTGGGTCGTTTTTGGGTCATTTCTGTTTCATTTTGGGGCCAATTTTGGGCAATTATTGGATCATTTTGGGTCATTTTTGGTTGATTTTTGGGTCATTTTTGGTTGATTTTTGGACCGTTTTTTGGGTAATTTTCAAGGGAGTTTTGTGCTATTTTTCAGTCATTTTTGGGTCATTTGTAGGCCATTTTGGGGTCATTTTTTGGGTCAGCTTTTGGACATTTTCGAGTCATTTTTGGCCCATTTTTGGGGCTGTTTTTGGGTCGTTTCTGGGTCATTTTTGTTTCATTTTGGGGCCAATTTTGGGCAATTATTGGATCGTTTTGGGTCATTTTTAGGGCAATTTTTTCGCTATTTTTTAGCCATTCTTTGGTAATTTTTAATTTTTTTTTGGGCAATTTTTTTGAGTCATTTGTAGGCTATTTTTGGGTCAATTTTGGGTAGTTTACGGGACATTTTCGAGTCAATTTTGGGTCATTTTTGGGCCGTTTTCGGGACATTTTTAGACAATTATTGGCTCATTTTGGGGTTATGACTGGGTCATTTTTGGGGCAATTTTTTGGGCCAATTCAAGGCCATTTTTGGGTAATTTTTGGGTCATTTTTGGGGCAATTTTTGGGTCATTTTTGGGGCCATTTTTGGGTCATTTTTGGGGCCATTTTTGGGGTATTTTTGGGTCATTTTTGGGCTTTTTTTGAGGCTATTTTTGAGGCTATTTTTCATCATTTTTGGGTCGATTTTTAGGAAATTATTACATCATTTTTCGGTCATTTTTGAGCCATTTGGGGGTCATTTTTGGTCTTTTTGGGTCATTTTTGTGTCATTTTTCGCGCCATTTTTGTGCAATTATTGTATTGTTTTGGGGGGAACTTGGGTGATTTTTGGGTCATTTTTGGGCAATTTTGAGGCTATTTTTTAGCCATTCTTTGGTCATTTTTAGTTCATTTCTGTGTAATTTTTGAGTCATTTGTAGGCCATTTTTGGGTCATTTTTGGGGTCATTTTTGCGTCGATTTTGGGCAATTTTTGGGCAATTATTGGCTCATTTTGGGGTTATGATTGCGTCATTTTTGGGGCAGTTTTTTGGGCCGATTCAAGGCCATTTTTGGGTAATTTTTGGGACATTTTTGGGCTTTTTTTGGGACTTTTTTTGGTCATTTTCGGGCCATTTGCAGGGGTCATTTTTGGTTATTTATGCCGCGTTTTTTTGGTCACTTTTGGATTATTTTTTGGTCATTTTTTGGTCATTTATGGGCCATTTTTGGGCTATTTGGAGGTCATTTTTAGGTCATTTCAAGGCCATTTTTTGGTCATTTTTGCGGCCTTTTTTGTTGCTTTTTTTGGGTAATTTTCAAGGGAGTTTTGTTCTATTTTCCAGTCATTTTTGGGTCATTTTTCGTGCCATTTTGGGGTCTTTTTTGTGTCATTTTCCGGTAATTATTGGATTATTTTGGGGGGAAATTTTTGGGATGTTTTTGGGCCATTTTTGGGTCTTTTTTTTGTCATTTGGGGGCCATTTTTTAGCCAATTTTTATTCATTTTTGGGATATTTTTGGGTCATTTTTCAACGATTTTTGTGACATTTTTGTGGCGTATTTTGTGTCGTTTTGAAGGCAATTTTTTCAGCCATTTTTCGGTCATTTTTTGGTTGTTTTTGGACCGCTTTTGTGTCAATCTTGGGTCATTTGGGGCCATTTTTGTGTCGATTTCGGGCCATTTTTGGGCAATTATTGGATCTTTTTGGGGTCATGTTTGGGTAGTTTTTGGGTAATTTTTGGTGCCGTTTTTTGGGCTATTTTTTGGGCCATTTTGGGGTAATTTTTGTGTCGTTTTGGGGCCATGATTTAGCCATTTTTTGGTCATTTTTGGGCTATTTTTGGATAATTTTTTGGCTTATTTTTGGGACAATTTGGTGCATTTTTTGGGTAATTTTTCAGGGAACTTTGGGTCATATTTTGGTCATTTTTGGGGCCAGTTTTGAGGCCAGTTTTTGGTCATTTTTGGGGCTATTTTTTGGTTTATTTTTGGGTCACTTTTGGTTGATTTTTGGGTCATTTATGGGGCCTATTTTGGGTAATTTTCAAGGGAGTTTTGCGCTATTTTTCGGTCATTTTTGGGTCATTTGTAGGCCATTTTGGTGTCACTTTTTGTGCCTTTTTTGGCCATTTTGGAGTTATTTTTGGGTCATTTTTGGGCCATTTTGGGGTCATTTTTGAGTAATTTTCAAGGGAATTTTGGGACATATTTCGGTCATTTTTGAGTCATTTTTGGTGCCATTTTTGGGCCGTTATGGGGACATTTTTGGGTCATTTTGGGGCTATTGTTGGAGGAATTTTGGGGCTATTTTTTGGGTAATTTTCAACGTTTTTTTGGGCAATTTTTCGGTATTTTTTGGGTCATTCTTAGGACCATTCTTGGAGGAATTTTGGGGCTATTTTTTGCATTATTTTTGCGTCATTTTTGGGTTATAATTGGGTCATTTTTGGGCCATTTTTTGGGTAATTTTCAAGGGATTTTTGCGCTATTTTTTGGTCATTTTTGGGCCATTTTTTGGTTATTTTTTGGTCATTTCTTGTGCCATTTTTGGGCCATTTTGGGGTTATTTTTCGGTCATTTTTGGCAATTATTGGGCTATTATTTGTCATTTTTTGGTCCATTGTTAGTCATCTTTTTGGTTTCTGGGTCATTTTTGTGGCCTTTTTTGGGTCATTTTCAAGGGAATTTTGGGCAATATTTCCGTCATTTTTGGGTCATTTGTAGGCCATTTTGGGGTCATTTTTTGGGTCAGTTTTGGGACATTTTCGAGTTATTTTTGGGCCATTTTTGGGGCTATTTTTGGGGTATTTTTTTTTTGTCATTTTTGGTTTATTTTATTGATCATATTTAAGGCCTTTTTTGGGTAATTTTCAAGGGTATTTTGGGAAATTTTTCAGTCTTTTTTGGGTCATTTTTGGATCATGTTTTTTTTATTTTGGGGTTATGTTTGGGCAATTTTTGGGTCATTTTGGGTCATTTTTGGGTCATTTTTGGGCTGTATTTGGGCTATTTTTAGTTGCTTTTTGGGGCCATTTTTCAAGCTTTTTTGGGTAATATTCACGGGAATTTTGGGGCCATTTTTGGGTAATTTTTGGGTCATTTTGGGGACATTTTTGGGTCATTTTTGGGCAATTATTGGATCATTTTGGGGGGAATTTTGGGTGATTTCTGGGTCATTTTTGTGGAGTTTTTTGGGTAATTTTGAAGGGAATTTTTGGCAATTTTTCGGTCATTTTTGGGTCATTTTTGGGGCTGTTTTTAGTCTTTTTTTTTGTTTGTTTTTGTGTCATTTTTGTAGCTTTTTTAGGGTAATGTTTAAGGGATTTTGGGGTCACTTGTAGGCCATTTTGGGGTGATTTTTAGGGTCTGTTTTGGGACATTATCCAGTCGTTTTTGGGTCATTTTTGGTTGATTTTTGAGTCATATTTAAGGCCTTTTTTTGCCCAAAATGTAAACGACCATGGACAGCAGCAGAGAGAAGGGGACAAACTAGGGATGGGACTTC
Source organism: Eopsaltria australis (assembly GCA_034509425.1). Lineage (NCBI taxonomy): Eukaryota > Metazoa > Chordata > Aves > Passeriformes > Petroicidae > Eopsaltria > Eopsaltria australis. Next base: position 49,528 of record JAVTVJ010001689.1, on the reverse strand, counting down.
AGTACCTGAAGCTGTAATTGGAGAATGGGTTTCTGATATGCAGATAGGCGGAAGTTATATCTTTTCAAAAAACTCGTTCTAGGCGTCCATTTTGGTTATAGTGTCTGCGAGACTCTTGCATTGCCCGAAGTGTACCTTGTTTTAATAAATACTTCTTTTATTCTTTTAACTCTGTCCAGCTTCTGTTTCAGGTCAGCCTTTCGTAAGGCATCAAGGGAACTGGTAGGAGAACATTGTGGGTTTGTGAACTGCTGGACCTGTCGGAGGTGAGAATCACTGTCTGTTACCTTAAAATGCATTGTTTACCTGTTACCATAAAAGGTAATAATGTGAAATAGAATAAGGTGACTGGGACACACTGTGATGATCTACTTCCTGTTTATGTGATAGTATATAAAGAACTTTCACTGCGCAATAAACGTCTTTGCATACCACCATCTTGTGTGAAGTCCATGACCTCTGCTCAATCACCACAGGCAAGTATCTGTTCAGCATGTTTAATTTGATTACCTTGAGTGTTCAACGGTCTTCTCTCTTTCCAGATGGCTCCATGGGCATGGACAACACTAAATGCATATTTAGAGTCAGTCCATATATTTACCTTCTTTCCTTCACTCAGGTCCTGTCAGAGACTGAAAATAGTTCATGCCTCAAACATTGATGTAAAGTTTTGGTCGGAGAAGCTTCCCTGAGGATACCTGACTGGGACTTTGAGCTAAGTCAAACTGCTGAGATTAGATAAAGGGAAAAGCCTATTGTTCAATCTCAGCCTGAGGGAAAGGAATGCATCCACAAAAGCTGAAGCCGCCAGCTGTACTGAGAATCATTTCTGGCTGAGTTTGGGGTGGGGGGCAAAGCACAGCTCACAGAAGCCACGTTTACACAGCCCGTCTCCAGCTGAAGGGGAGAGGAGGATGGCGTAACCTCTGGTCAGAGGCAATACACACACATCCTCCAGTACACAAACTGGCCCAGCTGTGAAGCCTCCCCAACCCCACAAGCCACATCCACGGGACTCTCACGTGAAAAGCAGCTGAGGGGGAGTCACAATCTATCACAGACCCCCCAAAGTGCTCCCCAGACGCCTTGCACCACAGGACTGCACGTGATGCAAGCAGAGTCTGCTGCTAGAGGCTGCCCCCTCCCCCAGGGGGACAAGCCTGGACATTTCCACCTGGCTTGAGTGTATATTAACCCATAGCACTCTGTGTTTTTTGGGGGGACTTCCACCACTGAGACCAGCTGAAGAGGACATCAGGACACCAGCGGGACCCATGGACTGGTGATACTTCTTTGTCCCTGTCCCTCTCTGTCCCCCCCATTTTCCTCTCTACTCTCCCTTTTCTCCTTTCTTCTCTCTCTCTCTCTCTCATATTTACTATCAAATAAAACCCATACTATTGATTGGCATATGGTCTCGCTTGTACCTTAATTCGGGCAGAGGTATCTCTAAAGAACTTTAATAATTAGATCGTAACAGGTCCAGAGCCCTCGTCAGTGCAATCAGTTCACCTTTCTATGATGACACATCTACTGGCAGGGCCTTTGCCTCGGTCACCTTGTCCTGGGTGGTCACTGCATAGCCTGTCATCCTTTTGCCATTTCTCATGAAGCTGTTCCCATCTAAAAAGCTTTCAATCTGGATTTTCAGCCTGGAAAAGAGAAGGCTTCAGGATGATCTTATAGAAGCCTTCCAGTACCTGAAGGGGGCCTACAAGAAGACTGGAGAAGGACTTTTTACAAGGGCATGGTGAGAGGACGAGGGGGAATGGCTTTAAAATGAAAGAGGATAGGTAGGTTTAGATTAGATATTGGGAAGAAATTCTTTACTGTGAGGGTGGTGAGGCACTGGAACAGGTTACTGAGAGAAGTTGTGGATGCCCCATCCCTGGAAGTGTTCAAGGTCAGGTTGGACAGGGCTTTGAGCAACCTGGTCTAGTGGAAGGTGTCCCTGCCCATGGTGGGTTGGGGGGTGGGGTGAGAGACTGAAACTATCAGCCATTTGCAAAAGCAGTATGTGCTTTCCTAAGGCCAAGTTTGCACCCCCTAACCGAAGGGAAGGAGGAGAGTTTTTGGGTGTGGTGGCAAAATCTCTGATCTGCATAACACCCCAGGTGCAGATGGAGTTTGCACCCAGCACAGGAGGTTGACCTTTGTTTAGCAACAAGCTGTTTTTTGAGCCATATGGGGGAGAAGGCTGATAAGAAGCAAGATCCTTTGAGGTGGGATAATGCTTTTTATCACGCCAATGTCCTCCCTTACACAATTGGCTCAGGTGTAAAACTCTACCCCCAGGGGAGGTATCTGGACATTCCCACATAGGCCTGAAGGTATTCATCCCTTCTGAGATTATATAACTGACTCAAGTGCACTGGTGTAAGAAACAGCTGTCATGTCTTAGAAGGTGTCATAAACCATCAAAGACCTCCAAAGTGCCCCCACACTCATTTCTGGGGCCTTCCCTCAGACGACTGCACATGATCCACAGTGTTACATCAGCCATGTTAAGCTCCGCCCCGCCCCCCCTCAGAGAAGGTACCTGGCCCTTCTTACCTGAACCCATTGACCTTTATGCTGTGTGGGCTTCCCTCACCCGTGACAGATCCAGACTGAGACCATCACTTCGACCAACAGGCATCTAAATTTTGGACAATGCTTTCAGGCACATGGTGTGATTCTTGGCATGTCCTGTGCAGGGCCAGGAGTTGGACTCAATAATCTTGATGAGTCCCTTCCAATACAAACCATTCTATGGTCCTATGAGTCTATGAACTTTTCCAAACATTAATTTTAAAGATAATCTCAGAATTAAAGCTACTGACAGTTCCCCCAGTCAATCCTATGGACTGTCATGGGAAAAAACAAAGAAACAAAAAACTAAAACCTAACAAAACCCCCCAACACTACCTTCCAGAATCATTCAGAGTTACCATCAACCTCCATCCAATTTGCCACCAATCTTGTATCTTCTGTGAACTAACACTCATGGGAGTTTTCATCAACATTTCTACAACTCCAGTTATAACATATGCTTTATTCTCAAAACATATGGGTGCCCTTGTGGCCCCCAGTGCAAGGGCTTGTTCAGAGCCCTGATTAATACTCATATTCATTTTAAATTGTAAACAACGAATTGCAAGACTAAGAAAAGAGGACCACATTTTTTTTAAAAAGAGACTAGCTGTGCATTACCTGACTCATGTTAAACTGCCTCTGTATGCATTGCTAATTTATAGGAAATGCAAGGTAACTTTTCATAAATTCTGAGCAAATTAAATGACTTTGTGCGTGTGTCTTAGGTTACAATGGTATGTATTCTATCACCATCTTCGTGGGATGTTGGGGCCAGGCGTGGCAGTGTTCCTGATGGCCGCAGAACGGTTTGCTAATAGGCTGGTCGTTAGGGCCAGGCGTGGCAGTGTTCCTGATGGCTGCAGAATGGTTTGCTAATGGGCCAGTCGTTGGGGCCGGATGGGCACTTCACTCACCCCAAACATTGCAGATAGTGGCCCATCATCCCATTGTGAGATGCCCCGCCCAGGGGGAGGAACCAATGTATCCCGATCTGCATATAAACTGAGATTTGAAGCACTATAGGCAGCTTTTTCCACGGGATTCCCAGAGGAAGACCAGACCCTTCTACACCACCACTGGACCTTCAGAGGAGAACTACACCTTTCTCAGGATCATTGCTTCAACAGAACCACATCTATCACTCCCAGAGGACTGCAACCACCTTCTAAGTAGACTACTACCAACACCCTGACCGACAGGGTGTCAGGTTGTATTCTAACTCTGTCACTGGCTTTTTTTTTTGTATTATTACTTTTTTTCCTATTAAATTGTAGTTCTGACTTTGAGCCTCTCACTGATTTGCTTTCAAACTACCACAGTTTTTGGCACCCAAACGTCGGGCCAGGCCCTGAGGAAAGTCAGAATTACAATTTTGTGTTTTAGAAGCCACCTATTCACCATGATACTCAACATACTTACATGTGTCCTGTACCTTGCTCTGTATATATTTCCGCAGACAGGGAATTACCTGCCTGTGGTAATGTTCCTGTGTAGGCCGGGGTATCGTATAAAAATTGCTTTACTAGTTTACTATGTCTATTGCATGATAACCTCCGAGGCAATGAACACCATTCGGAATATATACTCAATTTTGTTTGCTTGTCCTGGTATGGGCTGTTACATCTGGGGCCTCCTCAACAATCGCACCCAGCCCCTAGGGGAAAGAGTAGAGAATGGTTTCTTTCAGCCTTTCAGACCTGACACAACAGTTTTTGAAAATATTGAGTTCCCTTTGGATGTCAAAGATGGTATAATCTTGCTGTTAGTTCTGCTTTGTCTTCTTTGTACAGCCTGCACTGTGTACACCGTGCTTAGAGTCAGAACAATGCTCGATGCAGCACAGTATCCTCAGGATGAGGACAAGAAAAGCAGCAGAACAACAGGCACCGTATCTAAACAAACTGTCATAGAGGAAAAAGAGACTGAAAGAAACGACAGTGTCTCCACACAAGCCACCACCAAGCCAGAACAGCCTAAGCCAGTAGCAGTTGCCCCCGTTCAGAAAAAGAAACCCAAGAACAAATCAGCCCACACAGTGACCGATGAGGAGGAGGCTGGACCTTCGCACCAAGCAGAAGAGACGGAGCCAGAGATCATCACTCGCTCCTTATCCCTGGGTGAGCTGCGTGACCTACGGAGGGAGTTCACCCGCCAGACAAATGAATCCATCCTGACCTGGCTTCTTCACATCTGGGACGCTGCAGCCAATGACACCATGCTAGATGGAAGTGAGGCCAGGCAACTTGGATCCCTGACCCAGGATGTGGTCATTGACCAGGGGATCGGGAAAACCCAAGAAACTCTCAGCCTCTGGCGGCGACTGCTGGCAAGCGTAAAAGACAGATACCTTTGTAAAGAAGACCTCCAGGTGCACCAAGGAAAATGGAGCACAATGGAACAAGGTATCCGATGCCTGAGAGAATTGGCCGTGCTGGAGGTCATTTTCTCAGAAGATGAGAGATTCCCTAAGAACCCAGATGATGTCCAATGCACGTCACAGATGTGGTTGAGATTCGCACGGCTCGGACCAGAGATATACTCCTGTTACCTAGCAACACTGCAATGGAGGGAAGGAGCGGACAAGGTGGGAGTACTGGCCAACAAACTAAGAATTTATGAGGACACTGTCACTGCCCCATTTCGCACCCATGTCTCATCAGTGGAAACAAAGCTGGCTGAGCACGTCCGGAACTTGGAAGAGAAACTCAGAAAGGAGCTGAAGCAATAAATTCACCACATCTCGCCTGAACCAACAAGGGTCTCTGCTATTAAGAGCCAACATTCCCCAGCCAGAGAAAGAAGATACACTCCACGAGGTAACCTCTGATTTTTCCTTCAGGAGCATGGAGAAGACATGAGAAAGTGGGACAGAAAACCCACCTCTTCCTTAGCAGCCCGAGTACGTGAACTGAAAAGAGGAACAGCTACCACAAGGAGCCCACCTAGAGTCAACGCTGCTCCGGTCTCTTGTGGACAGAACTCAGAACAGTATAGGAATGATGATATGACCGATCCTCTTGAAGGGACCTCAAGAACATATTTACAGGAAGAGAGCAACGTGTACCACGATCAGGAATAGAGGGGCCCTGCCTCTAGCCAGGTAGAGGAAAGGGACAACTGGATCTATTGGACTGTGTGGATCTGATGGCCTGGCACATCTGACCTACAAAGATACACGGCTTTGGTTGACACCGGCGCTCAATGTACCCTGATGCCATCAAGGTACGTGGGAACAGAATCTATTTCTATTTCTGGGGTGACAGGAGGATCCCAGCAGCTGACTGTATTGGAAGCTGAAGTGAGTTTAACTGGGAATGAGTGGCAGAAACACCCCATCGTGACCGGCCCAGAGGCCCCATGCATCCTGGGCATAGACTATCTTAGAAATGGGTATTTCAAAGACCCAAAAAGACATCGTTGGGCTTTCAGGATAGCCGCAGTAAAAACAGAAGACATCCAACAGCTAAATACCTTGCCTGGTCTCTCAGATGACCCCTCTGCTGTGGGACTGCTAGAAGTTGAAGAACAGCAGGTACCAATCGCCACAGCGACAGTGCACCGACGACAGTACCGCACAGACTCTGTGGTTCCCATCCACGAGATGATTCGTAAACTGGAGAGCCAAAGGGTGGTCAGCAAAGCTCATTCACCCTTTAACAGCCCTATATGGCCAGTGCGTAAGTCCAGTGGAGAATGGAGACTGACAGTAGATTATCGTGGCCTGAATGAGGTCACACCACCACTGAGTGCTGCTGTGCCAGATATGTTGGAACTTCAGTATGAACTGGAATCCAAGGCAGCAAAGTGGTACGTGACCATCGATATTGCCAATGCCTTTTTCTCCATTCCTCTGGCAGCAGAGTGCAGGCCTCAGTTTGCTTTCACCTGGAGGGGAGTGCAATACACCTGGAACAGACTCCCCCAGGGGTGGAAGCACAGCCCCAGCATCTGCCATGGCCTGATCCAGGCTGCACTGGAAAAGGGTGTGGCTCCAGAACATTTGCAGTACATCGACGACATTATCGTATGGGGGAACACAGCAGAGGAAGTCTTTGAGAAAGGAAAGAAGATCATCCAGATTCTCCTAAGAGCTGGTTTTGCCATCAAGCGAAGTAAGGTTAAGGGACCCGCTCAAGAAATCCAGTTCTTAGGAGTCAAGTGGCAAGATGGACGTCGCCAGATCCTGACAGAAGTAGTCAACAAGATCACTGCTATGTCCCCACCTACGAACAAGAAAGAAACCCAGGCTTTTCTAGGAGCTGTCGGGTTTTGGAGAATGCATATCCCGGAATACAGCACAATTGTAAGCCCTCTTTACCTCGTGACACAAAAAAGAAATGATTTCCAGTGGGGTCCTGAGCAACAACAAGCATTCGAACAAATTAAGCAGGAGATTGCCCATGCAGTAGCCCTTGGGCCAGTCAGAACAGGACAGGATGTGAAAAATGTGCTCTACACTGCGGCCGGGGAGAATGGTCCATCCTGGAGCCTGTGGCAGAAGGGACCTGAAGAGGCTCGAGGACGACCACTTGGGTTCTGGAGTCGGGGATACAAAGGATCTGAGGCCAGCTATACCCCAACCGAGAAAGAGATTCTTGCGGCTTATGAAGGAGTTCGAGCTGCCTCAGAAGTAATTGGCACCGAAGCACAGCTGCTTCTGGCACCCCGACTACCAGTGCTGGGTTGGATGTTCAAGGGAAAGGTTCCTTCCACACATCATGCCACCGACGCCACATGGAGAAAGTAGATTGCGCTGATCACACAGCGAGCCCGGATAGGAAACCCTAATCGCCCTGAGATTCTGGAAATTATAACAAACTGGCCTGAAGGTGAGACTTTTGGATTATCTTCTGAAGAAGAGGAGGGGCAAGTGACACGTGCTAAGGAAGCCCCACCATATAACGAGCTACCGGAGAGTGAAAGATGATATGCCCTCTTCACTGATGGTTCCTGCCAAATTGTGGGTGCTAACCGGAAGAGGAAAGCTGCTGTATAGAGCCCCACACGACGAGTTGCAGAAGCTACTGAGGGAGAAGGTGGATCGAGTCAGGTCGCAGAGCTTAAAGCTGTCCAGCTGGCTTTGGATATTGCTGAGCGAGAGAAGTGGCCTCGGCTCTATCTCTACACTGACTCCTGGATGGTAGCTAATGCTTTGTGGGGTTGGTTGAATCGCTGGAGAAAGGCCAACTGGCAGCGCAGAGGGAAACCCATCTGAGCCGCTGAGATTTGGCAGGACATCGCTACCCGTGTAGAGAGGCTGACTGTGAAGGTTCGACATGTGGATGCACATGTACCCAAGAGTCGGGCCAATGAAGAGCATCGTAACAATGAGCAGGTGGACCAAGTTGCCAAACTGAAAGTATCACAGGTGGATCTGGACTGGCAGCACAAAGGAGAATTATTTCTAGCTCGTTGGGCCCATGATGCCTCTGGTCATCAGGGACGAGATGCAACGTACCGATGGGCTCGTGACCGAGGGGTGGACTTGACCATGGACAGAATCTCACAGGTCATCCATGGCTGCGAGACCTGCGCTATGATCAAGCAGGCCAAGCGGGTGAGGCCTCTATGGTATGGTGGACGATAGTCGAAGTATAGGTATGGGGAAGCCTGGCAAATTGACCACATCATCCTTCCCCAAACCCACCAAGGCAAGTGCTACGTGCTGAACATGGTGGAAGCAACCACTGGATGGTTGGAGACCTACGCTGTGCCTCATGCTACTGCCCGAAACACCATCTTAGGCCTGGAAAAGCAAGTCTTGTGGAGACATGGCACCCCTGAGAGAATTGAGTCGGACAATGGGACCCATTTCAAGAATGGCCTTATAAACAGCTGGGCCAGAAAACATGGCATCGAGTAGATATATCATATCCCTTATCATGCACCAGCTGCCGGGAAAGTTGAACGGTGCAACGGACTACTTAAGACCACTCTGAAAGCACTTGGCAGGGGGACCTTCAAAAATTGGGAAGTGAACTTAGCAAAGGCCACCTGGATGGTCAACACACGAGGCTCCATCAATCAAGCTGGTCCTTCCCAGTCTGAACCCTTGCACACAGTGGATGGAGACAGCGTCCCTGTGGTACACATGAGAGGTGTTTTAGGAAAGACTGTTTGGATTAGTCCCACCTCAGACAAAGGCAAACCTATCCACGGAGTTGTTTTTGCTCAAGGACCTGGTTACACTTGGTGGGTAATGCAGAAAGGTGGGGAAACCCATTGTGTACCACAATGAAACTTAATTTTAAGTGAGAACTGTGTGTAAAGTTTCATTGTATATGTGTATATATATATATATATATATATAAAGGGGGTACTGCTTTGGGTATCTCATAGATGGTGATAGAATAAGGGGTGGATAATGTCTTAGGTTACAATGGTATGTATTCTATCACCATCTTCGTGGGATGTTGGGGCCAGGCGTGGCAGTGTTCCTGATGGCCGCAGAACGGTTTGCTAATAGGCTGGTCGTTAGGGCCAGGCGTGGCAGTGTTCCTGATGGCTGCAGAATGGTTTGCTAATGGGCCGGTCGTTGGGGCCGGATGGGCACTTCACTCACCCCAAACATTGCAGATTGTGGCTCATCATCCCATTGTGAGATGCCCCGCCCAGGGGGAGGAACCAATGTATCCCGATCTGCATATAAACTGAGATTTGAAGCACTATAGGCAGCTTTTTCCACGGGATTCCCAGAGGAAGACCAGACCCTTCTACACCACCACTGGACTTTCAGAGGAGAACTACACCTTTCTCAGGATCATTGCTTCAACAGAACCACATCTATCACTCCCAGAGGACTGCAACCACCTTCTAAGTAGACTACTACTGATGCCTTAGGTTTTAACTTCTTATTTTTCTACATCAGGACTGCTCTAAAACTCCATAAATTGTCATCTAGTGTTCTGTTACTGTCATTTAGACTAAACAATTTCTCTCGGGGCTGGAGTTTCACGGACATACTGTTTTTTCCAAAAGCCCAAAATGTAAACACCCATGGACAGCAGCGAAGAGAAGAAGGGAACAAGCTGGGGATGGGACTTCAAGACCCGAAACTGAAATTGGACAATGGGTTTCTGATATGCAGATGGACCAAAGGTATATCTGTCCCAAAAACACGTGCTAGGTGTCCATTTTGGGTGTAGTCTCTGAGAGACTCTTGCATGGCCCAAAGTGTACATTGTTTTAATAAATACTTCTTTTATTCTTTTAACTCTGTCCAGCTTTTGTTTCAGGTCAGCCTTTTGTAAGGCATCAGAATTGGCGACTCCGCCGGGACGGGAGGCTTCTGAAAAAACCCCTGCACCCCAGAGGAAATCCAGCCCCTGCCCCCGCCCCCACTCTTCACCAGCACGGGAAGAGGAGGCTTCGACCACAGTCCAGACGGTATCAGAGCCGAAGGATCCTTGGACCTGACTCAGAGGCACGTGAGTAATGGAATAAAAGCAGTATTCTGTTTGTTTTAGTCTGTGAGGGAGGGGGTCAAGAGATCGTTGATCTCTTAGAGTTTGTTTAGCATCTTTGGGGCTCAATAAAGTGTCCCAAGGGGGCTGTGGCATACTTGCCACTTCCCCCTCTGGTTGTTTTAGCTCGTGAGAGCTTAGTGCTGCAGCAGCAGCAATTTGGCTTGGAGCCAAGGGTGGGGCAGTGGCTTAAGCTACTGCCTGCTGGCACCAAGCTCGGGAGTTCGAATCCCCCTCCTACTCGTTTGCGTTGCTACCTGCTTAGTGTATAATTTATAACTACTCACGATGGGTTGCAACTTTTCTTGTTCAGATGATGCTCAAATACCTAAGGATTCACCATTAGGTCTAGTCTTAGAAAACTGGCAAAAATTAACGGGGACGAGCAAACAGTTTACAAAACCTGAGATTATACGGTTGTCTAAAACCATTTGGCCAACTTTTAATTTAAAAGACAATCAAAGGTGGCCTAAACTTGGTAGCTTGGATGAAGAACTGATACTGGATTTAACATCTCGCCTGTGTGAACAACACTACTTCCAAGAAACTGAGTATTTGAGATTCTTTTTAGTTATAGCACAAGATGAGCAGCTGCAGAAACCTAAATCACAGTATGTGTTGTTCTTAAGGAAAAAAGAGAAAAAGAGTGAAGGGAAACCGCCCATATTAAATCCGGTGTGCAGTAACAGAGACGAAGCAGAGTCAGATCTAGTAGCACCGGCACTAAGAGCTAATCCAGCGCCGGCCCCGGGGGGGGGCCCAGCTGCGGCCGGCCCAGGGGCTGCTCTAGCCCCGGCGGGGGGGAGAGCCCAGGCCCAGGCCGTTCCGGGTGCGCAAGCAGCGGCGGCGCCGGCGGCGCCGGCCGCCCCTGCCCCCCCGCCATGTCTGCCCCGCCGGTGCCCGCGTCTTCTGCGCATGCGCACGCCGCGACCGCCCCGGCCCCGCCCCCTCTACAGCCACCGTTCCAATCAGGGGCAGGGGAGGGGGAGAGGGGAGTCGCAGCTTCCACAGAATCCCTGTCAGTGAAGAAGGAAGAATGCTGCCTTTGCCGATCAAAGAAGATGCAGGCCCCTGTGCCGCCTCCCCCTTGGGAGCCGGAGCCGCCTGCGCTTTGCCCCTGCTTTCAGGAGGCCTCCCCCTTCTTCGCAACCCCGCGCGCGCCTTGGTGGGAGGGGCCAGGGGGAGGGGAATGCCAGCGGGTGCAGCCAACGGCACCACCCCTGGAGGTGGGGCCGAGGGGCAGAGCTTTCTACCGAGAGGGCAGAGGGCACCTCCTACAGGGAGAGCCGAGCCCCTCCCGCTCTCAGGCCTGTGAGCTGCCATAGCAACGTCGCGCGCCGAGGAGCTGGCTCAGGGGATGACGTCATCAAAGCAAGCGACCCGGCCGTAAGCGCTGTACGCCGCAGCAGATCTTGGGCTGCGATTCCTAAGATTAGAACTGATCCAGGTAAATTTAACACAGCTGATTCACAATCGGATAGCTCTCCCTCTAATAGCTCTTCTGAAGAGGAAGATGAAATCTTAGCTGCCCTAAGCAGGCGAAGGAAGGGAAGGATAGCCCGAAGGGCCATACGAGAACGTAGTCCTGTAGCAAAACGTACTAGATCAAAAAAGGAAAAAAGAGAAGAACCAGTTCTACAAGCCCCATTACGGCAAGCAGTTGGCAACCAAGGGCCAATATATGTAAAGGTTCCATACTCCCTTATTGAGTTGGAACAGTGGAAAACCACTGTAGGACAGTATAAAGAAAACCCAGATAAGGTTGCCAAGCTAGTGGATAGAGCTATTAGCACACAAAACCCTGACTGGACAGATCTGAACTCTATGTTAGATACATTGCTTGATCCCACTGAAAGGCAAATGGTTAATAACGCTATTACAACATCGTTAGAATCAGGCATAGCAAATGGATCGATCCAAGGTACGGTTGCTGAAATATATCCTTTAAGTGATCCTAACTGGGATCCAAACATCCCAGAGCAGATGGCAAGACTAAAACGGTATCAAAATCTCATAGTATATGGGTTAAAACATGGGGTCCCTAAAGCTCTAAATTGGTCAAAGCTTTACGCAGTACAGCAAAACTATGACGAATCACCCACTGATTTTTTTAATAGGTTGAGAGAAACTGCTATCAAATATACAAGTCTAGATCCTGATTCAGCTGATGGAAAAGCACATCTAGTCCTCTTGTTTATGGGTCAAGCAGCAGATGATATAAGAAGGAAGCTACAGAAGTTAGAGGGGGTTCGAGACATAGATAGAATGCTAGAAGTAGCCTGGAGAGTATATCGAGACAGGGGCTCAAATGAAGGAGTTAGACGACAACCTAGCAAAAAGACAATCCAAGAAAAGTCATCCAAGAAAACTTCCCCTACAGACAAAGATCAGTGTGCCTATTGTAAAAAGTGGGGACATTGGAAAAATGATTGCCCCGTGTTGAAGCAAAAGTCCCCAGTTCCCCAGCTCCCGATCGAACAAGGCTCGGGTTCATGCTCAGAATGATGGGAACCGAAGGCTTCTTCCCCAGCAGAACCTTTGGTTATAGCTAAGCTGGGGTCAGATAACATCGAATTTTTGGTAGATACTGGAGCAGCATTTTCCGTACTAAATACCATGGAAGGGAAACTGAGTCAAAACACTGTACATGTTGTTGGGGCGACAGGGGTAAGCGAAACACGGCCTTTCTTCCAACCTTTAAAATTCAAATTGGGCAAACACTGGGTAACTCATCAATTCCTTTACATGCCTAACTCCCCTAAACCATTATTAGGGAGAGATTTGCTAGAGAAATTAGAAGCAGAAATTAAATTCAAAAAGGGGAAGGGAATACAAGTTGTAATTCCTGAATCTAAATTTGTCGAAGTTGCTGCACTTTTCATACAGGACAAATGTGGTGAAATCCCCATTGAAGTTGAAAAAGCTGTCAATCCAATAGCATGGGCCAGTGATATCCCAGGAAGATCCAAACAAGCAGAGCCTGTGAGTATTACTCTCAAACCAGGAGCCACACCAGTAAGGCAAAAACAATACCCTTTGAAATTAGAAAGTCGTAAAAAATTAACATCCATAATTGAAAAATTCCTCCAACATGGGTTATTAGTGCAATGTGAGTCCAGATTTAATACCCCCATACTTGCTATTAAGAAAGCAGATGGTAAGAGCTATCGATTAGTTCAAGATCTGAGAGCAATTAACAGAATCACTGAAGACATACACCCTGTTGTGGCAAACCCATATACCCTTTTGACTGCACTGACAGACGAATTAGGGTGGTTTACTGTAATAAACCTGAAGGATGCCTTTTTCTGCATTCCTGTGCATAAAAACAGCCAAGAGCTTTTTGCTTTTGAGTGGGAGAATCCTGAGACAGGGAGGAAAAGTCAACTTACTTGGACCATCTTGCCCCAGGGGTACAAAAACAGTCCCACGGTATTTGGAAATCAGCTAGCAAAGGAACTAGAGGACTGGAAAAGACAGGAGCCAGAAGGGGTTATTCTTCAATATGTGGATGATATCCTGATTGTGGCTAAAGCCAGAGATGACTGCATTAAATTTACCATCAGTTTATTAAACTTTTTGGGACTGAGTAGGTACAGAGTTTCTAAAGACAAAGCACAGATTGCCAAAGAAGCAGTAATTTACTTGGGGCTCGAGATCTTTCGTGGACATCGACAGCTCAGCAAAGAACGGAAAGAAGCCATCTGTCAACTCCCAGAGCCCTGCACTGTGAGGGAGATGCAAGCTTTCCTGGGAATGGTAGGTTGGTGTCGTTTGTGGATAGCAAATTATGGACTGCTGGTAAAACCCCTATATGGAGCATTAAAAGCAGCTGAAAATAGAATTATCATATGGACAGAAAATACAAGGGCAGCTTTTAAACAGCTGAAACACTCCCTAATGTCAGCTCCAGCACTGGGATTGCCAGACTTAACTAAATCTTTTGAACTGTTTACTTATGAAAGATTGAATGTTGCTTTAGGGGTACTAGCTCAACGCCTCGGGAACCAACGGAGGGCTGTGGCTTACTTTTCCAAACAGCTAGACAATGTTGCCCAAGGGTGGCCAAGGTGTTTGAAAGCCGTGGCAGCTACTGTTGTCTTGATCCAAGAAGCCCGAAAACTCACCCTTGGACGGCACATTGTAGTGTATGTACCCCATGCTGTAGCAGCTGTGCTCGAGCAAAAGGGGGGACATTGGCTGTCCAGCAACCGGATGATTAAATATCAATCATTGTTACTAGAACAGGATGATGTCACCTTAAAAACAACTTCTGTTGTTAATCCTGCCATGTTTCTGTCTTCCACGTTAACTGACAATGTCCCTGAGCATGATTGTTTGCAGACAATAGAAGAGGTCTACTCCAGCAGAACAGATCTGAAGGATGTGCCCCTAGACAATCCAGACTGGGAGCTTTTTACAGACGGAAGCAGCTTTATGAGAAATGGTAAAAGGATGACAGGCTATGCAGTGACCACTCAAGACAAGGTAATTGAGGCGAAGGCCCTGCCAGCAGATGTGTCATCACAGAAAGCCGAACTGATTGCACTGACAAGGGCCCTGGACCTGAGTGAAGGGAAGAAGGTAAATATATGGACCGACTCTAAATATGCGTTTAGTGTCGTCCATGCCCATGGAGCCATCTGGAAAGAAAGAGGACTGCTGAACGCTCAAGGTAATCAAATTAAACACGCTGAACAAATACTTGCCCTCTTGGAGAGCATTAGAAAACCCACAGAAGTAGCTATTATGCACTGCAGGGGTCACCAGAAAGGGAAAACCACTCCAGAATTGGGAAATCGCTTTGCTGACAAAGCGGCAAAAGGAGTTGCAGAAAAAGGTATCCTTGCAATAATTCCCAAAAAGGAAGTTAACTTATCAGGGATCATCCCAAAGTATGATCAAACAGATCAGAAGCTTATTAAATCTCTCAAGGCTGAGATCACAGAAGGTGGGTGGGCTGTCACACCAACAAACCAAGTTGTAGTCCCACCCCTGATTCTTCGAGAGCTAGCTCAGAGAGAACATGAAAACACACATTTTGGGACTGAAAACCTTCTAAAATATCTAAAAAAGGTAGTAATAGGAAGAGGAATGACTGAAATTGTACAAACAGTAGTAAGCAAATGTGAAGTTTGCTGCAAAAACAACCCTGATACAAGGAAAAGAGTTGTGTTAGGAGTAACAAAAGCAGGGGATCTTCCTGGAGATTACTGGCAAATAGATTTTGCTGAATTACCACGTAGAGAGGGATACCGGTACATACTGGTATTGGCTGACACTTTTAGTGGATGGCCCGAAGCTTACCCTTGTCGCACTAACACAGCCAAAGAAGTGGTAAAGATTTTGCTCAATCATATAATTCCAAGGTTCAGGGTTCCCCTGGGAATGTCATCGGATAGGGGACCACACTTTGTTGCCACAGTAATTAAAGAAATCAGTCAGATTTTGGGAATTACTTGGGATCTGCATACACCTTATAGACCCCAAGCGAGTGGTAAAGTTGAACGTATGAATGGAACCCTTAAAACACAAATTAGCAAAATTTGTCAAGAAACATCTCTGACATGGGTTCAAGCCCTGCCTATAGCTTTACTAAGGATCCGCATACAGCCAAGGCGGAGGGATAACATCAGTCCCTATGAAATACTGTATGGTAGGCCATACCAGATTCCACACATTCCAGGGGAAATTCATATAAAAGGGAAACTTGATTTACAGAGATATCTAATGGCTTTAGGTTCCACTTTGCAGAAGCTCCAGAATTACATCGTGCTATCCAGACCCATCGGACTGGACACACCTGCACATCTTTTCCAACCTGGAGACTGGATCTATATCAAGTGGTGGGACAATGAACCTCTACAAGCTAAGTGGAAAAGACCATTCCAAGTCCTGCTGACTACCCTCACTGCAGTCAAAGTCTCTGGCAAAGGACCCTGGATCCACTACTCCAGAGTCAAGAAAGCTTCTGCTCCTGAAACAACTGAGAAAACAAAGAGTGATGCAGAAGAAAGCGTGATTTAAATAATGCTTCAGTGCTTAAAGAACTGCTCATAGTAATCATAGTCACAATTCTTCTATATCTACTGTTGTTAAATATTTACTGTTATTAAGTGTATATTATTAATAGATTATTAATCTAAATTATTAATAGATAGTAGGTATTTAGAATAGAGACTTGACAAGGTAGAGGCCTTGTCAAGCCTCTAAAAGGGGGGAAATGATGCCTTAGGTTTTAACTTCTTATTTTTCTACATCAGGACTGCTCTAAAACTCCATAAATTGTCATCTAGTGTTCTGTTACTGTCATTTAGACGAAACAATTTCTCTCAGGGCTGGAGTTTCAAGGACATACTGTTTTTTCCAAAAGCCCAAAATGTAAACACCCATGGACAGCAGCGAAGAGAAGAAGGGAACAAGCTGGGGATGGGACTTCAAGACCCGAAACTGAAATTGGACAATGGGTTTCTGATATGCAGATGGACCAAAGGTATATCTGTCCCAAAAACACGTGCTAGGTGTCCATTTTGGGTGTAGTCTCTGAGAGACTCTTGCATGGCCCAAAGTGTACATTGTTTTAATAAATACTTCTTTTATTCTTTTAACTCTGTCCAGCTTCTGTTTCAGGTCAGCCTTTTGTAAGGCATCACTACCAACACCCTGACCGACAGGGTGTCAGGTTGTATTCTAACTCTGTCACTGGTTTTTTTTTTTGTATTACTACATTTTTCCTATTAAATTGTAGTTCTGACTTTGAGCCTCTCACTGATTTGCTTTCAAACTACCACAGCGTGTGTGTGTAAAATAAGGACAAGCACATGTTTAAAAATAAATATAGGAATTGCTAAGAATCTTTTTCCTTACAGCTCTAGATGCTAAAGGATTCTATGTTTGGCAATTCCAAGACATGTATGATAGCCAATGTATCACCTAGTTACATAGCTACAGACCATACCCTGAACACTTTAAGACATGCTGACAGGTAGGTGATGAAGCACATTCTTGTCAAGGTGAAAAAACACAAAGAAAAAAGTTTGTCATTATATTTTATTTTGGTTGCATTGGAAATGTTGATTTAGGCAAGAAATGCAATTTTCACAATGCAAATAACATCCTTAGCTGTCCCAACTCTTGCATTTGGTCTTGAAATTCTCTGGGTCTTGCAAATCCTTTCTGATAGTAGCTTTCAGTGATGAAAATACCACGGAGCTCCCTGTAACTGAAAGATTATTAACCTCAGCAATTAAAAGTTTTGGTTTAATTTTCTATTGTGGTTCTGTCTATAATGTGTGCAAGTCTCCCTCCTACACAGGAGGCTGTAAATTATAGGCTGCTCAATGCTGATGTGTCTTGGGTTAGGCCAGAGGAGTCAAAATCTAGGAAGTGATCTGCGCTGCAGGAAGGAATACAACTTCCTTCCTGCGAGAGAGAGCCAATAATCAGGTAGTTTTAAGGATTGATAGGTAGGTAAACCAATTAAAAATTTGGTCCGCCTTCAAGGAAAAAACCATATATAAGCAGAGACTCTCTGAAGCTCTTCCTCTTTGGACCTGCTGCTGCTGTGTAGAGGAGCAGCTCCTGCTTCTCTCGCTGGTAAGGCCCCCCCACACCTCCTTCCAAAGGAGGGATGGGGGGGGGAAGGGAGGTTTTACGGCAGCCTTGCCGCTGCAGCCGGGCAGGCATGGGGGAGGAAACGATTGGAATTTTCAGCAGATCCAGCTCAGCCGGTGTGCCAGCTACACAAGAGGGAGAGCCAGGCCCCTGCTCCGGGCCAGGCAAAGACCAGGCCGGACTCCATCCAGCTCGGGCCAGGCCCTGCCCTGTCACCCCGGGCCCAGATGGTCGTACCAGGCCGAGCCAGCTTGGCAGAGCCAAGCAGAGAGACTCTTGAGAGCGTCTGGCATCCAGCTCGGACCTGTTCAAACAGCCCGGCAGAGAGCACGTGATCCTCACACTGCCGGAGAGAGAGAGAGACAGAGATTAACTCTCTCCATGCCTAGACTAAACTCACAGACACCCATCTTTCTTCGCAGAGAGAGGAACGAGTGAGGACACCTACATAATGCAGCGCAGAGACTTTACAGTCAGTGAGGAGAGCAGAACTGATACTCACAAGGGGGTGCATGGGAAGTTGCTTCAAGAGTGAAGATGAAAACTCTTTTGGAGAACTATAGTTGGAGACTGAGCTAATAAATTCTCTGTAATATATGAAGATATAGTCCAAAGGGGGATGTGAGGTTCTTATTGCAGCCAATGAACTGAAATACCTAAGTACAGACAAGTAAGTGTTGAAAAGTACAGCCTGATGAGAAACTAGAACCAAGAGAGAGGAGAGGCTGTGACCCAGAGCCCTGGTCCCGGGGAGAATGCTAGAGAACCTGAGTTGTCAGGAGAACCTGTGTTGCTCAGCACAGAAGAAGAGATTTTCTTTGTTGCTGCAATTGAACTGAGCATCCTTAAAACAAGTACCCTGTGGACTGTTCATAACCCACCATAGTGGCTGTGGGAAGGCTACTGGTGTAAGAGAGATCCACCATTAAGCTGGACTTTGCTCCGGGCGGCGGTTAATAGTGAGGCAGAAGACCCATAAAAACTGTATTTTTCTTACAGAAAATCCATGGTGTAAGCAAAAGAAACTTCTCTCCCTAAATGAACTGGAACAAGAGCTGTTTCTAAGGTAGTAAACTGACTGGAGGTCGAAGTGTTGTCTTTTGTATGTTGTCAGAGAGAATGAAATGGAGAGGTGGGGAAGGAGGGTTGGTCTGGAGAGTTTGTTCTGGTTTTTCTTAGGTTTTTTTTTTTTTTTCCCTTTGTCTTTGATATATTAATAAAACTTCTTTGTACTTTATAAAGTTTGAGCCTGCTTTGCCTACTCCTAATCCTTATCTCACAACAAGCAATCAATTAAATTTAAGTAAGTGTGCTGGCATTTAGCCACAAACCTGAATAAGTGAACTGAAACCACTACATGAGGTTAAGAGGATAAGAGATGCTTAAGGGGAAGAGGGATAAAGGAGACAATTGAGGTGATAGGGTGATACCAGGTAAGAAGCTCTTCACAGTTGCTGAGTGTGATATAAGAGCAATGTAGCCCTGTGCACATATCACCTGAGCCAATGAACCCCAGTGCAACTATTCCAAAAGCCCTTTTTTGTGTCTTGTGGAACTCGATGTGCTGTGGAGAGTGCTAGGCATGTCTTGAGCTAGCACTGTGCCATGCTGCATTACAAAGTGTGGAAATGCAACCCCCTTGCACTGAAACAGAGGCCTTCTTCACTCATTTGACCTGTTCCACACTGTTCAAGTAAGCACTTCAAAAGACCTTTCCAGAAATTCAAGCATTTTGGCAGAAGGATTTTGATACCTGTGTAGATCACTGACAATTAAAACAGAAATCATGACACTGAATTTAGTATTTAGCCTAAATATATGAAAGCATGACATCTGGAGAAACAACACAGCAAAGCACAAACAATCCAGGAAGTTCCTGAAAAGTATTGATGACAACTTCCTGTCAGAGGTGGTGGAGGAACCAATGAGGGATAGTGTGCTGCTCAACCTTATACTAAGAAAGAGGGAAGGCCTTGTTGGAGATGTGAAGGTTGGGGACAGCCTTGGCTGCAGTGACCACGAGATTGTGAAGTTCAGTATCGGGCAAGGAGGAAGCAGGGTAGCACGTAAGATCGCAACCGTGGACTTCAGGAGAGCTGATTTTAGCCTCCTCGGGGATCTTCTTGGAAGAATCCCATGGGAACAGACATGGCAGGGAAAGGAGGTCCAAGAGAGCTGGTCACTATTCAAGCATCACTTCCTCCAGGATCAAGAACATCCCAATGAGTAAGAAATCGGGCACAGGGGGCAAGAGACCTACATGGATGAATAAAGAACTGTCATTACTCAAGCATAAGCAGGAAACACACAGGAGATAGAAGCAGGGTCAGACCTCTTGGAATGAATATAGAGAGGTTGTCAGAGTAAGTAGAAATGAGACAAGGAAGGCCAAGGTCTATCTGGAATTAAATCTGGCCATGGATGTTAAAGACAACAAGAAGAGCTCCTTCGAATACAAGAACAAAAGGAAAACTAAGGATAATGTGGACCCATTACTAAATCCAGGGGAGACCAGAGGATGCACAGAAGGCAGAGTTACTGAACGTCGCCTTTGTATCGGTCTGCACTGACAAGACCAGCCCTCGGGGATCTCTGACCCAGGAGACCAGGGTAAAAGAATCGTGGAAGACATTCCCTTGGTCAAGGAGGATTGGGTCAGAGAGCACCTAGGCAAACTTGACATCCACAAGTCCATGGGCCCTGACAGGATGCATCCAGGAGTGCTGAGAGAGCTGGCAGACACCATACTGAAGCCACTCATTACCATCTTTGAAAGGTCATGGAGATCAGGAGAGGTGTCTGAGGACTGGAAGAAAGCAATGTCACCCCAGTCTTCAAAAAGGGCAAGGAGGACCCAGGGAGCTACTGGCCAGTCAGCCTCACCTCAAACCCTGGAAAGGTGATGGAGTGCCTCGTTCTGGAGGCCATCTCTACCCAAATGGAGGACAAGAAGGTGATCTGGAGCAGTCAGCACAGATTCACTACAGGGAAATCATGTTTGACCAGCCTGATTGCCTTCTACAATGAAACAACTACTTGGATGGATGAGGGGAGAGCCATGGATATTGTCTACCTGGACTTCAGCAAGGCTTTTGACACTGTCTCTCACAACATCTTCATAGGCAAGCTCTGAAAGTGTGGACTGGATGAGTGGACAGTGAAGTGGGTTGAGAACTGGCTGAATGGTAGATCCAAGAGGGTTATGATCAGTGGCACAGGGTCTAGTTGGAGGCCTGTCACTAGTGGTATCCCCCAGGGTTCAGTACTGGGCCCAGTATTGTTTAATTTATTCATCAATGACTTGGCTGAAGGGGCAGATGCCTCCTCAGCGTTTGCTGACAACACAAAGCTGAAAGGAGTGGCCAATACCCCAGAGTGTTGTTCAGCCCTTCAGAAGAACCTTAGCAGGTTGGAGAGATGGGCAGAGAGGAACCATCTGAAATTCAACAAAGGCAAGTGCAGAGTCCTGCACCTGGGGAGGAATAACCCTGTGCACTAGCACAGGGTGGGAGCCAACCTGCTGGAAAGCAGCTCTGTGGAGAAGGACCTGAGGGTCCTGGTGGACAATAAGTTTTCCATAAGCCAGCAGTGTGCCCTTGTGGCCGAGAAGGCCAATGGGATCCTGGGGTGCATTAGGAAGACCATTGCCATCAGGTCAAGGGAGGTGATCCTGCCCCTCTACTCAGCCCTGGCGAGGCACATCTGGAGTTCTGTGTCCAATTCTGGGCTCCCCAGTACAAAAAAGACATGGAGCCCCTGGAGTGGGTCCAGCGGAGTACTACAAAGATGATTAGGGGACTGGAGCATCTCTCTTATGAGGATAGGCTGAGGGAGCTGGGCTTGTTCTGAAGTGTGCTAGTTTGTTCTGAAGACATTTATCTGTAAACATGATATCTTCTAAAGCCAGTCTCATTTACAGCATCAAAGAGCTGAAGAAAGGGATTAAATGTTCTACCCTGTCACAAACAGGCACTGGACAGCCGGAAATGTATCTCCAAAATGTGTCCAAAATACTCCCTCTTTGCCACCTGGGAAAAAGAGTTCTCCGAAGAAATTGAAGCTAGGCCTCCAGCATCCCTCAAATGCTACAAAGGCATGTCCTGCAGCACTCCAGACACTGAGTGTTCCTTTTACCTCTATCACCAGAGGAATCAACAAAGGACATGTCTACAGAGGAAATCCCAGCTCACCATAGTTCCAACACACTAGCCCTACAGCTAGCACATCCCCTGAAGAAGAAAACTGGTGATCTGTCTCCCCACTCTGAAAAGAACCCCACTTCAAAGGATTTCATCATCAAAAATGCTGCCATGGCAGAAACAAAAGAGAATGGCCAGAGGTACAAGTATACACAACACAGACCACCTGTCCAGTGCCTGAAAGTCCAGACAGTATAACCTGTTGTCCTGGGTTGGCCTAGGAGGGGTCAAAATCTCAGAAGTGACCCATGCTGCAGGAAGTAATACAACTTCCTTCCTGAGAGACAGAACCAATACCCAGCTAGTTTTGAGTATTGATATGCGTGCCAACCAATTAAAAGTTGATCTGCCTTCGAGGAAAAAAATCCTATATAAGCAGAGGACTCCTTTAGAGCCTTTCTCTTTCCTTCCTGCCTTTCAGAGTAAAGTCCCTGCTTTCTCTCTCTGGTAAGACTGGGCCTTTACTCCCCCCCCCCCCCCACCCCACCCCCCCCACCCGGAGGGAGAGGGGAGGGAAGGGGGGTTTGTAGTTGCTGTTGAGCCTTTCAGGGTTTAGACACAGCTGGGTCGTAAATCCCAACCACAGCCAGGCAGGGCCAAGCCCTTGCTCTCCTCCCCCACAGCTCTGACGCTGGAATGCTGCACTCAGACAGAGTGGGCAGAGACCACGTGACCATTGCAAGGCCTGAGAGAGAGATTAACCCCCTCCATGCCTGGATGAAACTTGCAGACACCCATCCTTCCCTGCACAGAGAGAGGAAAGAGTAAGGACACCTACAGAAAAACAACATAGAGACTTTAAAGTCAGTGAAGGAAGCAGAACTGATGCCTAGAGGGAGGAGCATGAGAAGTGCTTCAATAATGAAGCTGAAAATTCTTTTGTGAAACCATAGTTGTGACTAAGCTGAAATATTCCCTGTAATATATGAGCAAATGGTCCAAAAGGGGGATGTGATGTTCTAACTGCAGCCAGTGAGCCAAGGCACCTGTGTAGAGATAAGTAGATGCTGAAGTAATTGCAGCCTGATGAAAAACTTGAGCAGAGACAGAGAAGAGTCTGTGATCTGTCCCTTGCCCCAGGGAATGCTGGAGAGCTTGTGTTGCTAGGAGAACTTGTGTTGCTAGACACAGAAGAAGGGGATGTTCTTTTCTGCTGTAATAGAACTCATCCTTAAAAGGGTACCCTATGGACTGTCATAACCCATCGTAGTAGCTGTGGGAAGGCTACTAGTGTGGGAGGGATCTTCCTCAACAAGCAGATTTTCCTCCCGGGCAGCTGCTGGTTGTGAGGCTGAAAACCATAAAACTGTATTTTCTTATAGAGAAGTCCATGGTATAAGCAAGAGAAACTTCTCTCCCTATATGAACTGAGACAAACACTATTTTAGTGGTGGTAAACTGACTCAAAGTGTTGTCTTTTTGTGTTGTCAGTGGGAAAGAAATGGAGAGGTGGGGGGAGGAGAGGTGGTCTGAGGGTTTTGTTATGAT
This sequence comes from Eopsaltria australis, assembly GCA_034509425.1. Taxonomy (NCBI): domain Eukaryota; kingdom Metazoa; phylum Chordata; class Aves; order Passeriformes; family Petroicidae; genus Eopsaltria; species Eopsaltria australis. Next base: position 26,190 of record JAVTVJ010001689.1, on the reverse strand, counting down.
TTTCCTTGTTTTTTCCCTTTTTTAGGTTTATTAATAAACTTTCTTTATATTCTTCAAAGTTTGAGCCTGCTTTGCCTACTCCTAATCCTTATCTCACAGCAAAATTAAGTAAATTTGGCTAAGTGTGCTGGCGTTTGGCCAGAAACTCGAATAGGCGAACTCAAACCACTGCACCTGTTCAGAAACAGATTGTTTCTAAGAGATATTTCCTCTGGAGATGGAAATCTGCCTTCTGACAGCACACAGGAATGGGGAAATGCCTTTGCTAAACAGTGTGTTGAAATCTGGACAAATCTGCCTCCATTTCAGAAGGAAAGGGAAAAGCATTCATGTCTTTATCACCAACAGTTTCAGCAGACACCTATTCTACAGCAAAAATTGAACTATCAAACTCTTGAGAGGTTTTTTATGCAATACAAGTCCAAGGAAATTCAAGTGAAGCATGAGCTGAGCCTTACTCCCACAGAAGTACAGAGCAAAGAGGGGATGCAGCTGGAAGATCTGGATGACAGTGATTTCAGTGAAAATTCTTTCTCACCTGCCTGTAATCAAAAGAGTGTGAAAAGAAGAAACACCAAGAAATGCAGTTAATATTAATTTTTTCCTTCATCAATAACAACAAGGAAATGAGGAAAAGCAAAAAGGCCAAAAACAATGGGATTTATTTTTAAAATATGCAATACCCATTCAAGAACATGAACTAGATGACAGCTGGGATTGTAGTGAGGGCAGCCCAAAGACAGAGGAATCCATTAAAAATGCAGGCTGCAGTAAAACTCCATCAGACTGGGGCTATGACAACTATTGAGTCCTCTCCAAGCAATACTGCAGAAAAACCTTACTGCCTGCAAGATCCTGCTTGTAACTGGAAAAATGGCAAATATTTCCTAGCCGATCACGAACAGTACAAATCCAAACACAGATGTCTCATTTACTCCAGTGAAGCCACTTTGACTCCAGGAAAAGGATGCTTCAAACCTATATGTTTCTCCTGTACTGAAATCAGGAACTCCAGAGGGCAAAGAGATACACCTCCAGCATGAAGAGAAGGAAGAATCCACTTTGGATAGACAAGCTGCCCTTGCAGGAGACGTAAAATAGAAACTTTGAAAAAATGGAGTTAACCATTCCAGATTATCCAGTTGTTCCTCAGAATTCACTTTTGAGCTAATGGTCCCTCTCATGGTGTCCCTTTTTGACTACAAGGAAAAAACTGATACAGAGAAAATGTCTTCTAAACAAGAGAAGCTGTCCTGTGGATAAGAACATACATGGTTCCCAGAAAAGGTTTGAGGAAGAGAACTGGGAGTGTACAAGAAGCAGAGCCCTGTTGGACAGCATGCATGACCTGGGGGAATAAATGCATTGTGAAGGAACACACTGCACCCTTCTGCATTTCCCACAAACAGGGGGCAAGTGGCTTTCAACCACCTGCTATGATGTAAAGCTGTGCTGCTGCCTTCTGGGCTTGGGTTCATCAAAGTAAGGAGTCATTCACAGTCCATTTGTTGGATACGACCTGATAGAAACACCTGCAGCTGAATCCACAGGCTCCAGGTGTGCTGGTTTTGGCTGAGATAGAGTTAATTTTCTTCCCAGTGGCTGGTATGGGGCTGTGTTTTGCATTTCTGCTGAACACAGGGTTGATAATAGAGATATGTTCCTGTTATTGCTGAGTGGCACTTGCACAGAACCAAGGCCTTTACTGCTTCTCTTACTGCCACACTGGGGAGGAGGCTGGGGGTGCATGGGAATTTGGGAAGAGACACAGTCTGGACAAGTGACCCCAAGTGACCAAAGGGATATTCCAGACCATATGACATCATGCTCAGTATATAAGCTGGGGGTGATGCCTTAGAGAAGGCTGACATGAAACAGAAGCTAGACAGAGTTAAAGAATAAAAGAAGTATTTATTAAAAGGCCTTCACAAGGTACACCTCGGGCAATGAAAGAGTCTCACAGAGACTACAATCAAAATGGATGCCTAGCACATTTTTTTTCAAAGAGATATACCTTCGGTCTATCTGCGTATCACAAGTCTATTGTCTAATTACAGCTTCAGGTAGTGGAGTCCCATGTCCAGTTTGTCCCCCTTCTTCTCTTGCTGCTGTCCACAGTTGTTTACATTTTTGGGCTTTTGGACAAACAGTATGCCCTTGAAACTCAGGCTTAGAGAGAAATTGTTTTGTATAAATAGAACGGCAGAACAGTAGCTGACAATTTCTGGAGTTTTAGAGTTATTGTCGTGGGTTGACCCCGGCCAGGGGCCAGGTGCCCACTCAGTCACTCTATCACTCCCCCTCCCACTGGGAGAGGGGAGAGGATAATATTGAAAAAGACTATCAGGGTGAGTAAAGGCAGTTTTATTACAGTGGGGAAAAAAAATAGAACAAGCAAAAAAAAAAAAAAAAAAAAAAAAAAAAAACAAAAAACAAAAAAAAAAAAAAAAAAAAAAAAAAAAAAAAAAAAAAAAAAAAAAAAAAAAAAAAAAAAAAAAAAATAAAAAAAATAAAAAAAAAAAAAAAAAAAAAAAAAAAAAAAAAAAAAAAAAAAAAAAAAAAAAAAAAAAAAAAAAAAAAAAAAAAAAAAAAAAAAAAAAAAAAAAAAAAAAAAAAAAAAAAAAAAAAAAAAAAAAAAAAAAAAAAAAAAAAAAAAAAAAAAAAAAAAAAAAAAAAAAAAAAAAAAAAAAAAAAAAAAAAAAAAAAAAAAAAAAAAAAAAAAAAAAAAAAAAAAAAAAAAAAAAAAAAAAAAAAAAAAAAAAAAAAAAAAAAAAAAAAAAAAAAACAAAAAAAAAAAAAAAAAAAAAAAAAACAAAAAAAAAAAAAAAAAAATAACGTTGAAAGTTGCGCGCGCAAGAGCAAGAAGGGAAAACAATCAATCTCTACTTCCCATCAGCAGCGATGTCCGGACACTTTCTGGGAAGCAGGGCTCCAGCACACGTGATGGTTGCTCAAGGAGGCAAACATGGACAAGTCCCGAGTGCCTCTCCCTCCTCCTCTCTTCCTTTCCTTATATATCTGATCTGATGTCATATGGTATGGAATATCCCTTTGGCTGACTGGGGTCAGTTGGCCTGCTGGTGTCCCCTCCCAGGATCTTGCCCCCCACATCCCCTTCAGTGGGGGAAGGAATGTCACAGGGACAGCACTGCTTGGCAGTAGCCAAAACACTGCTCTGTTATCAACGCCAGCTACCAAAGCAAAGTACAGCAGTGTAAGGCCTGTGAGCTTTACCCCAGTCAGACCCAATACAATTTCCACCCTTTATTCCATACCATTTGCATCATGCTCAGAAATCCTTTCCTACTCACACATGCAATTTAAGCTACATCCTTAAACCATCCCCATAACATTAACTACTATCTCCTGTCCTTTCACATCCTTCCACGTGGTCTCCATTTCCAGCAGAATGTTGGGTCAGGGCAGGAGGAATAGTAAACTTGATTGTCGAGGACTGGCACCATCCCTGTTCATTGTGGCCTTTTTCTTGCCCCTTGCTGAAGTTCGTTCTTCGTCAGCTCATGTCCCTTCTGCTACTTACATCCTGCAACATACAACTTCCAACATGCATTATTCTTACCCCAAGGTTAAGTCACCTTGGGGCACACACTGGGTCTCCCCATCCTCCCACATTACCCACCAAGTGCACCCAGGTCCTTGGGCAAAGACAATCCCACGAATGGGTTTGCCCTTCCCCATGGGGGACGCAACCCACACTGACTTCCCCAGCCACTTTCCTATGTGTAGTGCAGGAACCTTGTCTCCCTCCACAGTGTCTAAGGGTTTAGTTTGGGCGGGACCAGGGCGGTTAACAGATCCTCTAGTATTGACTAGCCAAGTGCCTTCTGCCAAGTTCACATCCCAATGCTTCCATGTCCCATTACCTAGTGCCCGTAGCATAGTTTTTAACAGTCCATTATATCTTTCAATCTTCCCAGAGGCCTGTGGGTGATAAGGAATATGATATATCCACTTAATGCCATGCCTCTTTGCCCAGGAGTTAATAAGATTATTTCGAAAATGAGTCCCATTGTCTGACTCAATTCTATCTGGGGTTCCATGTCGCCACAAAATGTGTCTTTCAAGACCTGAAATTGTGTTCCGAGCCGTGGCGTGGTTTACTGGATACGTTTCCAGCCAGCCAGTTGTGGCCTCCACCATGGTGAGGATGTAACTCTTGCCTTGGCGTGTTTGTGGCAATGGCCCAATGTAATCAATTTGCCAGACTTCACCATACTGGAACCCCAGCCATCGCCCTCCACTCCAAAGAGGCTTCACTCGTGTGGCTCGCTTGATGGCAGCGTGTCTTGGGTTAGGCCAGAGGGGTCAAAATCTAGGAAGTGATCTGTGCTGCAGGAAGCAGTACAATTTCCTTCCTGTGAGAGAGAGCCAATGATCAGGTAGTTTTAAGGATTGATAGGTAAGTAAACCAATTAAAAAGTTGGTCCGCCTTCAAGGAAAAAACCATATATAAGCAGAGACTCTCTGACGCTCTTCCTCTTTAGACCTGCTGCTACTGTGTGGAGAGGAGCAGCTCCTGCTTCTCTTGCTGGTAAGGCCCAAGCGCTTCCCCCTCCCCCCCTTCCAAAGGAGGGATGGGGGGGGGGGGAAGGGAGGTTTTACGGCAGCCGTGCCGCTGCAGCTGGGCAGGCATGGGGGAGGAAACGATTGGAATTTTCAGCAGATCCAGCTCAGCCGGTGTGTCAGCTACACAAAAGGGAGAGCCGGGCCAGGCAAGGACCAGGCCGGACTCCATCCAGCTCGGGCCAGGCCCTGCCCTGTCACCCCGGGCCCAGATGGCCCCACCAGGCCGAGCCAGCTTGGCAGAGCCAAGCAGAGACTCTGAGAGCGTCTGGCATCCAGCTCGGACCTGTTCAAACAACCCGGCAGAGAGCACGTGATCCTCACACTGCCAGAGAGAGAGAGAGACAGAGATTAACTCTCTCCATGCCTAGACTAAACTCACAGACACCCATCTTTCTTCGCAGAGAGAGGAACGAGTGAGGACATCTACATAGTGCAGCGCAGAGACTTTACAGTAAGTGAGGAAAGCAGAACTGATACTCACAAGGGAGGTGCATGGGAAGTTGCTTCAAGAGTGAAGCTGAAAACTCTTTTTCTTTCACACTGATGAATAACCTGTGTGATGGCCTCCATGGTCAGATCCACCCCTCGATCACGAGCCCATCTGTATGTTGCATCCCTTCCAAGATGCCCTGATGTTTCGTGGGCCCATCGGGCTATAAATAGCTCACCCTTTCTCTCCCAATCTAGGTCCACCTGAGCTATTCCAATTTTGGTGGCCTTATCTACCCATTCATTGTTTTGATGCTCCTCAGTGGCACGACTTCTGGGCACATGGGCATCTACATGGCGTACTTTCACAGTCATGTTTTCTATCCGTGCAGCAATGTCCTGCCATAATGCAGCAGCCCAGATGGGTTTCCCCTGCGCTGCCAGTTGGTTTTCTTCCACTGCTGCAGCCATCCCCATAGGGCATTAGCCACCATCCAGGAGTCAGTATAGAGATAGAGTATGGGCCACTTTTCTCTCTCAGCAATCTCTAGGGCTAGTTGGATGGCTTTCACCTCTGCAAACTGGTTTGATTCGCCTTCCCCTTCAGCAGTCTCAATGACTTGTCTGGTGGGATTCCACACAGCAGCTTTCCACCTCCGATGGTTTCCTGTCACTCGACAGGATCCATCAGTAAATAAAGCATATTTTCTTTCGTTTTCTGGTAACTCGTTATATGGTGGTGCTTCTTGGGCACGAGTCACCTTCTCAGACAGTGCTCCAAAATCTCTGGCTTCTGGCCAACTCAAAATCTCTGGCTTCTGGCCAACTCAAAATCTCTTCTAGGATTCCTGGGAAGTTGGGTTTTCCCATTCGGGCTCATTGTGTAATTAAGGCCACCCACTTACTCCATGTAGCACTGGTTGCATGATGCACAGAGGGAATGTTTCCTTTGAACATCCAGTGTAGGACAGGCAATCGTGGTGCCAAGAGGAGACATGCTTCTGTCCCAAAAACTTCCGAGGCCGCTCGAACCCCCTCATAAGCCGCTAGTATTTCTTTTTCAGTTGGAGTATAGTGGGCTTCTGATCCTCGAGAACTCCTGCTCCAGAATCCTAATGGCCGACCTCGGGTTTCTCCTGCGGTCCTCTGCCAGAGGCTCCAAGTGAGGCCCTGCTCCCCAGCTGCAGTGTAGAGTATATTTTGCATATCTGGTCCTGTCCAAACAGGCCCAAGAGCCACCGCACGAGCTATTTCTTGTTTGATTTGCTCAAAGGCCTGTTTCTGCTCAGGGCCCCACTTGAAGTCATTCTTCTTCCGGGTCACTCGATAGAGGGGGCCCACAAGTTGACTATAGCCTGGAATGTGCATTCTCCAGAATCCTACAAGGCCCAAGAGAGCTTGTGTTTCTTTCTTAGTAACTGGTGGAGACATATTGGCAATTTTGTCAACCACCTCTGTAGGCACATGACGGCGCCCATCCTGCCATTTTATTCCTAGAAACTGGATTTCCTGTGCAGGTCCCTTTACCTTACTTTGTTTTATGGCAAGACCAGCTTTCAGAAGAATTTGGATTATTTTCTTCCCTTTTTCAAAAACTTCTCCTGCTGTATCACCCCACACAATGATATCATCAATAGATTGCAGGTGTTCCGGAGCTCCACCCTGTTCCAGAGCAGCCTGGATCAGGCCATGGCAGATGGTGGGGCTGTGTCTCCACCCCTGGGGCAGTCGGTTCCAGGTGTACTGGACACCCCTCCAAGTGAAAGCAAATTGTGGCCTGCACTTGGCCGCCAGAGGGATTGAGAAAAATGCATTAGCTATGTCAATCGTGGCATACCATTTGGGTGCTTTTGACTCTAGCTCATATTGGAGGTCCAACATGTCTGGTACGGCAGCACTGAGAGGTGGTGTGACTTCATTCAGGCCCCGATAGTCCACTGTCAACCGCCATTCCCCATTTGACTTCCACACTGGCCATATGGGGCTGTTGAAGGGTGAGCGGGTCCTGCTGATAACTCCTTGGCTCTCCAGTCGACGAATTAGTTCATGGATAGGAGTCACAGAGTCCCGGTTGGTACGATACTGCCTCCGGTGCACTGTCTGGGTAGCAATCGGTACTTGTTGATCTTCCACCTGCAGCAATCCTACGATGAAGGGATCTTCTGAGAGGCCAGGCAGGGTGGATAACTGTTTGATCTTCTCTGTATTCACCGCAGCTATGCCAAAGGCCCATCGATATCCCTTTGGATCCTTAAAATACCCTCTCCTGAGGTAGACGATGCCAAGGATACAAGGGGCCTCTGGGCCAGTCACGATGGGGTGCCTTTGCCATCTGTCCCCTGTTAAGCTCACCTCAGCTTTTACTACCGACAACTCTTGGCATCCCCCTGTCACTCCAGAGATCCAGATGGCTTCTGCACTCTTGTGCCTTGATGGCATCAGTGGACACTGTGCACCGGTGTCCACTAAAGCTTTGTACTTCTGTGGATCTGATGTGCCAGGCCATCGAATCCACACTGTCCAGTATACCCAGTCATCCCTTTCCTCCTCCTGGCCGGAGGCAGGGACCCTCTATTCCTGTTCTTGGTCAGAGTATTCACTGTCTGACCTTTGTGATGCCAAATCAGAAGTTCCCTCCTCAGGACTGTAGGAAACCGTTTTAGTTTTCTTATATCTGGGAAATCGCTGATTGTCTTCTGGTCTCTCTGTGGTAACTACACTGACAGTCTTCTTGGGTGGCCCCTTCTTAACAGGTCTCTTCCCCCTCAGTTCTCGGACCCGGGCGCTCAGCTTAGAGGTGGGTTCACCATCCCATTTCCTCATGTCCTCTCCATGCTCACGCAGGAAAAACCAGAGCTCGTTACGTGGCCTGTTCTTGGGGGCTCCTTTCCCTCTGACTGGGGTTGGAGAGGAGCGATCTCTTGGGCTGCTTCTAGAAGTTGGGGTGGTGGCTCGCAGGGATGAGGGAGCACCCAGAGTTTCTTCTACATTTCGGAGCCAGGCGGACGCCAACTCTACAGTTGGTGTATCCATTTTTGGGTAATAAAGTGCCGCCAAGCTGCTGGAATATGATGCTGGGGCACCTTGAACCACCTTCCTCCACATGGCAAGTTGTCCTGGTTTGAAGGACAGGTGTCTGTTAAGGAAGGTAGGAGCCTCCCTTGGAATGGGAAACTGTAACCCCTCTCCCTCCGAATTATTATAAATTTGAAATCAAGAGGTTCTCAGGCAAAGATATGGAAATAGGAATAACAGTTCTTTACTACTATCTAAAACAAGGATAACAAATAACAACAACTATAACGTTGACCAACAAACAGAACCAGAAACCTAGTGGCAGCCTGCTCGGCTTCAGGCACCTTTTCCCTTTGGTACAGTTCTAGTCACAGCCTGCAGGGGCGCTCTGGGTGTGATGATTCCCCGGTGGCTGCAGGGGGCGCTCCGGCGTGAGCTCAGGTAGCACACGGCAATGGCGACTGCCCGAAGCACGGAGGGATGGAGGAGAGCCCTTGCTCCACAGACCCTCGGGAGGGGGGAGCAGCTGGTGTCGGTGCTGCAGCAGGATCCCCGGACACAGGGAGCTGGGACGGTAAGGGGTCTCCACGTGCAGGGAAAAACCCCGCTACAATGTAGCGGAGAAACACTCAGAGCGGGCTGGTGGCAGGCAGGTCGGCTCCCGATGGGGCAGAGGGCAGAGACTCACAGCAGACAGACCGGCAGCTCCGTGCTGGGTTCTCAGAGGGCCGTGGGTTCAGCAGACAGCAGCTCCGACCGTCCAGCTCCGAGGGTCCCAAGCAAGAGAGCGTGACCTCCCCCCTGCCCTTGCTTTTCAGTCTTTCTAAATCTCGCGTTGCCAGGCTCTGCTTCCATGAGGGGCAATTCTACCCCACTCTGCCAAGGAGAAAGGCTCTAGCCTTGTGCTTTGTTTCTCTTAAGTACCCAGTCATTTGTGTCTTAGCAACCCATGGGAGAAAAATTCCTGAGGAAAAGAACTAGATCTAACCTTCAACATTCTCTACCCCGAATTTTTTCCCATGCAAACACCTTACATCAAATTTAAACTTTCGAGGTATATACATACATGCAGATACAGATACAAGCGCAGTGTTATAAGTAGTTCACCTTAAAACAAGATCTCCTTGAGGTATGCATCGGGTCTCTCTATCCCTTTGCATCACCCACCAGGTGCAGCCCGGTCTCTGAGCAAAGACAACCCCCCGGATGGGATTGTTTTTACTTGAGGCAGAGTTTACCCAAACAGTCTTTCTCAGCATACCTCTCATGTGTACTACTGGAACTTTATCTCCATCTGTTGTTCGCAAGGGGTCAGAGTGGGCAGGCCCGGCCCGGCTGGAGGAACCTCGGGTGTTCACTAACCATGTGGCCTTTGCCAAATTAGTCTCCCAGTTCTTGAACGTCCCCCCACCCAGTGCTTTCAAGGTGGTTTTAAGCAGGCCATTGTACCGTTCAACTTTCCCAGCTGCTGGTGCATGATAAGGGATATGGTACACTCACTCGATGCCATGTTCCTCAGCCCAGGTGTTTATAAGGCTATTTTTGACATGAGTCTCATTGTCAGATTCAATTCTCTCAGGGGTACCATGTCTATAAAGGACCTTTTTTCGAGGCCCAGGATGGTGTTCCGGGCAGTGGCATGAGGCACAGGGTAGGTCTCCAGCCATCCTGTGGTGGCTTCTACCATTGTGAGAACGTAGCGCTTGCCTTGGCGGGTGTGGGGCAGTGTGATGTAATCAATCTGCCAAGCCTCTCCATACTTATATTTGGACCACTGTCCACCATACCATAGAGGCTTCACCCGCTTGGCCTGTTTGATCGCGGCGCACGTCTCACAATCATGGATCACCTGGGAGATACTGTCCATGGTTAGGTCCACCCCTCGGTCTCGTGCCCACTTATAGGGGGCATCTCTGCCCTGGTGGCCTGAGGCATCATGGGCCCATCGGGCTAGGAACAGCTCCCCTTTGTGTTGCCAGTCTAAATCTATCTGTGCCACCTCTATCTTTGCGGCGTGATCTACTTGCTTGTTGTTCTGGTGTTCTTCGTTAGCTCGGCTCTTAGGGACATGGGCGTCTACATGGCGGACCTTTACGGGTAGCTTCTCTACCTGAGTGGCAATGTCTTTCTATTCATCAGCTGCCCAGATTGGCTTTCCTCTACGCTGCCAGTTGGCCTTTTTCCACCTTTCCAGCCAACTCTATAGAGCATTGGCTACTATCCACGAATCGGTGTAGAGATAGAGCTTTGGCCACTTCTCTCTCTCAGCAATGTCCAGGGCCAGCTGAATGGCTTTGAGTTCAGCCAATTGGCTCGACCCACCTTCTCCTTCAGTGGCTTCTGCAACTTGTCGTGTGGGGCTCCACACAGCTGCTTTCCACTTCCGGTTCATCCCTATGATGTGACAGGAACCATCAGTGAAAAGGGCGTAGCACTTTTCTTCATCTAGCAGTTGATTATATGGTGGAGCTTCCTCAGCCTGGGTCACTTGTTCTTGCTCCTCTTCATCAGTGAGACCAAAACTCTCACCTTCTGGCCAGTTCGTAATTATTTCTAGGATCCCAGGGCGGTTCGGATTTCCAATGCGGGCGCGCTGTGTGATAAGTGCGATCCACTTACTCCATGTGGCATCGGTGGCATGGTGGGTAGAGGGAGCCTTTCCTTTAAACATCCACCCCAGCACTGGTAGTCGAGGTGCCAGGAGGAGTTGTGCTTCAGTGCCAATTACCTCCGAGGCGGCTTGAACTTCTTCATAGGCGGCTAAGATTTCCTTCTCTGTGGGGGTGTAGTTGGCTTCGGACCCTCTGTAACTTCGGCTCCAGAATCTCAGTGGTCGGCCTCGAGTCTCTCCAGGCACTTTCTGCCAAAGGCTCTAGGACAAGCCTTTGTTCCCGGCTGTAGAGTAAAGCACATTCTTCACCTCTGGTCTCGTCTTTACTGGGCTAAGCGCTACCGCGTGAGCGATCTCCTGGTTGATCTGGGCAAATGCTTGTTGCTGTTCAGGGCCCCAGTGAAAATCGTTCTTCTTGCGGGTGACCAGGTAGAGAGGGCTCACAATCTGGCTGTACTCTGGAATGTGCATCCTCTAAAAACCTATGGCCCCTAGGAAAGCTTGAGTTTCCTTTTTGTTAGTTGGCGGAGACATCGCAGTGATCTTATTGATGACCTCCGTGGGAATCTGGCACCGTCCATCTTGCCATTTTACCCCCAAGAACTGGATCTCTCGAGCAGGTTCCTTGACTTTGCTTTTCTTGATGGCAAAACCGGCTTCTAGGAGGATCATGATGATCTTCTCTCCTTTCTCAAATACTTCTGCTGCTGTGTTCCCCCACACAATGATGTCATCGATGTATTGGAGATGCTCTGGAGCCTCACCCTTTTCCAGTGCAGCCTGGATCAGTCCATGGCATATCGTGGGGCTGTGCCTCCACCCCTGGGGTAACCGATTCCAGGTATATTGCACACCCCTCCAGGTGAAGGCAAACTGAGGCCTGCACTCTGCTGCCAGAGGGATGGAGAAGAACGCATTGGCGATGTCAATGGTGGCATACCATTTTGCTGCCTTGGACTCCAGCTCGTACTGGAGCTCCAGCATGTCTGGCACGTCAGCACTCAATGGTGGAGTCACTTCATTCAAGCCACGATAGTCTACAGTCAATCTCCATTCCCCGTCAGACTTGTGCACAGGCCAGATGGGGCTGTTGAAGGGTGAGTGGGCTTTACTGACCACTCCTTGGCTTTCTAGGTCGCGGATCATCGTGTGGATGGGGATCACGGCGTCTCGATTCGTCCGGTACTGCCGGCGGTGCACTGTCGAGGTGGCAATTGGCACTTGTTGCTCTTTTACTCTCAGGAGTCCCACTGCATTTGGATTTTCCGATAGTCCAGGCAAGGTGTTCAGGTGCCTGATGCCCTCTGCCTCCACAGCCGCTATTCCGAAAGCCCACCTGAGTCCCTTTGGGTCTTTGTAATAGCCATTCCGGAGGAAGTCTATGCCCAGAATACATGGGGCCTCTGGACCAGTCACAATGGGGTGTCTCTGCCACTCCTTCCCGGTCAGGCTCACCTCGGCTTCCAACAAAGTTAATTGCTGTGATCCCCCTGTCACCCCGGCAATAGAAACAGGTTCTGTCCCCACATGTCTTGATGGAATTAAGGTACACTGCGCACCAGTATCAACTAACTCTTCATATTTTTGTGGTTCTGATGTGCCAGGCCATCGGATCCACACTGTCCAAAAGACCCGGTTTTCCCGTGCCTCTTCCTGGCTAGAGGCAGGGCCCCTCTAGCTCTGGTTGTCATTTCTTTCTTGGGCGTACATGGTAGAGGTCCCCTCGAGGGGATCTAAGAGATCGTCCTCTCTTCTGTAATATCTGGCATCTCGGTCACGGGAGGCTGAGGCTACCTTCACTTTAGTAGACTCTCCGCCTCGGTTAGTATTTCCCTCCTTGAGTTGCTGTACCCGTGCTGCTAGGGTAGCAGTGGGTTTCCTATCCCACTTCCTCATGTCTTCTCCATGATCACACAGGAAGAACCACAGCTCAGATCATGGGGTGTACCCTCTCTCCCTGGCTGGGGGGCGCTGGGCTCTGACTTTGGGGTTTGTGACTCACACTGGTGCCGCACTCATCAACCTTATCTCCTCCCTCACCTCCCTCATCATCTCTTCTCTGAGGTCTTTGACCACAGCAGAGACCTGAGCCTGCATTGGGTTACTGATCATACTATCATAATTCCTGAGTTTGGTGGCTATGGAGCCCACTGTCTCTCGGTTGTCATCAGCATTAATTGTTGCAATGAAGATGGTGTATTGGGAGGGCCCTAGCTTTGCCAGATTCCACAACATTTGCCCTGTACACTTGACCTTGTCGTGGTCATTATCATGTTGTCCATCCCTCTCAAAGAGTACCTCCAATATTGCCACCTCCCTCAGCTGTTGGATTCCCTCCTCAAGGGTCTTCCATGGTCTTCTATGATGATACTCCTGCATTCTCTCCCTGTTGACAAACCTCTCTCTTACACTTATTAAAAGCCATTCCTAGAGAGACAGGGGCCCGTCGTCTCTTCCGAATACCTGATCAACCCCTGAGTCCTGGGACAAGGGTCCCAGCTGCCTTGCCTCAATACTATCCAGCTGCACGCCCATACCCATAAGGTCTCAGACCCGAAGTAACCAGGTTGTAAAAGGCTCACGACCCTGTCGCACAATGTCTTTTCGTAGATTACGGAGACTGTCATACCCCAGGGACTCAGTAGTGATTTCAATCCTTGGCCTCCCTACTGGTTGAGAGGGCTCTGCTTCCCCATCATTACTCACTGGCTGCTCTGGTTTGACCTTAGTCTTCCTCTTTTCCACAGGGGCAACTGCTACTGGCTGTGGCTGCCCCTCTGATCTGACTGGAGCCTGAGCGGTTATAACATCCCTGGGTTCCTCTGCTGCCCCATTAGACTCTCACTCTTTGGGGTAGGGGAAGGGTTTCCCACCAGCTGGGCAAGTGTATTCTTTCAGCACTTGGCCCATCTCACGTATCTCTTTCACCAGGACTCCCACCCAATCCGGGTGGGTTGTTTCTGAGGTGGGTTGTGGGACCGGGTCAGACTCTGTAGCAACATCTCTAGTGTCTGGGGCAATGTCAGGTTCTGGGATGGTGTCCCTAGTTTCTGGGGCCATGTCAGGTTCTGTGGCTACGTCCCTAGTTTCTGGGGCCATGTCAGGTTCTGTGGCTACGTCCCTAGTTTCTGGGGCCGTGTCAGGTTCTGTGGCTACATCCCTAGTCTCTGGGGCCATGTCAGGTTCTATGGCAGCATCCCTAGTTTCCGGGGCCAGGTCAGTTTCTGTGGCAGCATCCCTAGTCTTTGGGGCCGTGTCAGGTTCTGGGGCCCCATCCCTATTGTCTGGGGTAGATGTCAGAGTGGTTATCCAAGTCAGACCCCCCTTATCCTTGAATGCTAAATAGAGCAGGCCTATCAGCAACACCAGCCACTGTATGGTATCATTAGCATTTAGAGAAGATTTGAACCCTTCAAAGATTGGCGGGATAGGCCCAAAGAGCTGGGTGAAGGGTTGTGAGAACATTTCTTTTGGTGTCACTTCCTCGCAGTAGGTACCATTATTAAAGTAACCCTGAAAACATGTCATTAATGTGTGGTAGCTGTGAATCCACATGCCTGCCTTCCAGAGGAAGTTGAAAATCCATGAATTCCTCACCTTATTGACCCATGACACAAACTGTATAACAGCCACTGTAGCCTTAGTTATACGGCCCATGTTTAGATATGGGGCTGCAAATGGGAGAGAAACAGCTGTGACCACTTGCCATACGAAGTGGAATAAGCTAGACCACATGGTGCAACCTAATGAGGTTTCTATATCCAGCACACAAAAACTGCGTTACACAAGAACTGTTATCCTTTTTCCCCTCGATGCCCTCGTGCCCCACCGTTGGGCGCCAAAATCTGTCCTGGTTTGAAGGACAAGGAAGGCAGGAGCCTCTCTTGGAATGGGAAACTGTAACCCCTCTCCCTCTGAATTATTATAAATTTGAAATCAAGAGGCTCTCAGGCAAAGATATGGAAATAGGAATAACAGTTCTTTACTACTATCTAAAACAAGGATAACAAATAACAACAACTATAACGTTGACCAACAAACAGAACCAGAAACTCAGTGGCAGCCTGCTCGGCTTCAGGCACCTTTCTCTTTGGTGCAGTTCCAGTCACAGCCTGCAGGGGCGCTCTGGGTGCGGTGATTCCCCGGTGGCTGCAGGGGCGCTCCGGCGTGAGCTCAGGTAGCACACGGCGAATGGCGACTGCCTGAAGCACGGAGGGATGGAGGAGAGCTCTTGCTCCACAGACCCTCGGGAGGGGGGGGTGGGGGGGCAGCTGGTGTCGGTGCTGCAGCAGGATCTCCGGACACAGGGAGCTGGGACGGTAAGGGGTCTCCACGTGAAGGGAAAAACCCCGCTACAATGTAGCGGAGAAAACTCAGAGCGGGCTGGTGGCAGGCAGGTCGGCTCCGGATGGGGCAGAGGGCAGAGACTCACAGCAGACAGACCGGCAGCTCCGCGCTGGCTTCTCAGGGGCCGTGGGTTCAGCAGACAGCAGTTCCGACCGTCTAGCTCCGAGGGTCCCGAGCAAGAGAGCGTGACCTCCCCCCTGCCCTTGCTTTTCAGTCTCTCTAAATCTCGCGTTGTCAGCCCGGCTTCCATGAGGGGCAATTTTGCCCCACCCTGCCACGGAGAAAGGCTACAGCCTTGTGCTTTGTTTCTCTTAAGTACCCAGTCATTTGTGTCTTAGCAACCCATGGGAGAAAAAATTCCTGAGGAAAAGAACTAGATCCAACCTTCAACAAGAGTGCGCAGAGATTTGGGGTCTGTGAGTGCTGGCAGGGAGATATCAGGCCCAGGGAAACACCTTCAGGAGGAAAACCTCCAGGAAGCAGAGAGAAGATGAGGAAATGAGAGAAAACAAAACCCAGAAATATTGTGGCAGGGAGAGTTTAGAAATCTCCATAGGATCCCCTGCAGTGCAGCCCCTCCCTCTGAATAATCCCCCTCCCTCCTTTCTCCCATCCAAGCCTCTGCCCTCAGGGCCAGGGGTCCAAGGCATGAAGCCCCTCCTGTGCAGGCAGAGCTGCAGCAGAGCCATGGGGCAGCTCTGCAGCCCTGGGCCCAGTTCCTTCTGCAGGGCCCAGGGCTGGGAGCAGCTGCCCAGCACCAGGGTCTCTGGGAGGGGGCACAGCTGGCTCAGGGTGATGCTGTCCCCAGTGCCCGGCTCTTGGGCAATGCTGTCCGTGCAGCCAGGGAAGGAGCTCAATCTCCCTTAAATGCCACCACTGGGATGCTTGGAAGTCTCCCTGAGGTTTCCTTCCAAGCTGGGAACTTGTCTTCAGGATACAAACCTGTCCTGAAGCATCTTTGTGTTATTTGGAAGTCCCACAGTGAGGCACACAAATTTTGTGATGGAAAAAATGCTGTTGGGTTGGTGAAATGAGCCCTGTGTGTCCTTGGCTAAAAATGTGGTGATGAGACCTTGGGAAGGGGATGGACATTTGGTGGGCTGTGGTGGATCCATCTGCTCTCAGCAGTGTCGAGATGGTTTTTAAGGGAAACATGGGAGGGTGATCATCCTCTATCTGAGAAAGGTGAAAGTCCACTGAATCTCTGAACAGGACAGTGACAGACCATCTCCCCTCTCTCTCCACTCACCACCCTGCCTCACAGAACACCCTCTGTTCTCCCTGAGGGCAGCAGAAATGCTGAGAGTTTCTGACATCCAAAAATAGTCACCAGAGGAGATGAAGAGGAGCTGTAGAAAACTCTAGAACACTTAAACTGCCTTTACCATTCCTATTCTTTGACACTGGGAGTGCAGATGCTGACAGGGCCTTCTGTGTTAGCTGGGGTTTCAAAGTGGGACACCAGAACTCCTCCCTGTCCCCCTCCCACTTCTGCACAGCAAGGCTGAATGATAAAAACCCTGTGTATAGTCGCCCTGAATCTGAAGTTCCACTCAGCCAGCACTAACGAGGGTTCCAGCACTGAAACTAAAGGAAGGCCTGCTAGAAAATCAAAAGGGTGTCCATTTGTTACAGGGTGAGTTTCTGTGGGAAATGGTTTTGATTTTGCTGAGAGAAGTTCCCCCGAAGCTGTCACTGACTTTTCTCCATGAACAGGTCCCCATGTCCAGCCACAGCAAATGTCCAACAGCAGCTCCATCAGCCACTTCCTCCTCCTGGCATTGGCAGACACACGGCTGCTGCAGCTCCTGCACTTCTGCCTCTTCCTGGGCATCTCCCTGGCTGCCCTCCTGGGCAACAGCCTCATCATCAGCGCCGTAGCCTGCGGCCACCACCTGCACACCCCTATGTTCTTCTTCCTGCGCAACCTGGCCCTCAGCAACCTGGGCTCCATCTGCACCACTGTCCCCAAAGCCATGCACAATTCCCTCTGGGACACCAGGGACATCTCCTATGCAGGATGTGCTGCACAGGGGTTTCTAGTTTTCATTTTTTTGGAACAATGTATTCCCTCCTGACCATCATGTGCTACGACCACTTGTCACGAATGGATGTGGGAGTTTAGATTAGTCTGTGCCTTTTGCCCAGGCCTTGGCAGTAGGCAGTAACCTTATTGAGGTGGCCAGCACCCCAAAACCCACTCTTGTTCATAAGTTCTTTTAATAATGACTGATTCTGTCTATTATAGAACGAATTATTTATTAATAGACAAGAAAAATAACAGACATAAGGCTTACAGTAAACCAATACTACACAGGAATAAAACAAAAAGAAAGACTACTAGTAGATTAACATACAGTGCACTATAAGGTACCTTTTTCAGTTACAGCTAGCGAAGAAATAGTATAATTTAGGATTCAATGTATCTTACCATCCAATTTCTGGTGGGGCACACATCGAGATCCTTTCCCTCAATCATCCCCAGGGAAGTAACCACAAAACCTGTGTCTAGACTTCAGGGAGAAGTTTCGAACACTTTTAGGGTATAAGAGGTTTCTGCCTCAGTGATAACTTGTGTATCTTTTATAGTGTAAGACTGTGACTCTCAAGTCAGTAATATTTCTTTTATCTCTTCTCACATCGGCTCTCCAGACTAAGATGTGGATTCTTAGCTGGGCTTGAGCCCTTTTGGCACCAGAGGTGACCCCTGTTGGGCCTTTCAGCCCAAGTTATCTCTTTATGCACCAGTTATCTGTTGTGTACAGGAGGGGGGATAGACGTTCTGCCACACTGCTACATGACCATCTGCAAATGCCTGCACTATGGGACCCTCCTGGTCAGCAGAGCTTGTGCCCACATGGCAGCAGCTGCCTGGGCTAGTGGCTTTCTCTACGCTGTCATGCACGCGGTGTAAGAGACTGGGCGGAAATCCCTCATCTGCCTCACGACCATCTACAGAAACAGAGACTGAAAACCCAAAGACCCCAAAGGGGAAAGAGGACTTTTGCACAAAGAAGTCCAGGTCAGATCCTGGTGGGATGCCTGCCAGGTGCAGAGGTGTACACATGCCTGTGAGACCATGCCGCTCTCGCTACCAGGGCGAAAAGGACTGTGCAGGAACGATCTGCTTTGTGCACCTGCACCTGCACCCCAAAACAATGGGCCTTACTCCCCCACCTCCTGGCCATTTTCCCCTCGCCTCTGGAAGGATTATCTAACCTCTTGGTTACCTGCCCCTCGCTTTCAAAAAGACTATAAAGAGACTCTCAAAAAAGACCCCTACGAGATCTCCCCACGGATGAGACGGAATCCATCGGCTCCGGACCACGAGGACTTCGTCGTGCTGTGGTAGCTATAATCCCCCTTTCTCTCTCTCTCAACTCTATATCTCTATCTCTCTCTCTCTCCTCTATCACATAATCATGTTGTGGGCACTCAATAAAGATGCTTTTGATTTTGATTGAAATAAAAATACTTGTCCCTGTTTCTTTTGCACTCTGAGATTCAGGTAACGAACCATCATGACTCCCGCTTGTGTTAGCGGATCGTGACACACGGCCAATACATTTTCCCTGCCCCTGTGCCAGGGCAACATCATAGGCCAGTTCTTCTGTGAAATCCCACAGGTCCTCAAGCTCTCTTGCTCACACTCCAACCTCAGAGAACTTGGGCTTCTTGTTACAAGCTTTGTCCTTGCTCTTGGTTGTTTTGTGTTCATTGTTTTCATCTATGTGCAGATCTTCAGGGCTGTGCTGAGGATCCCCTCTGAGCAGGGACAGCACAAAGCCTTTTCCACGTGCCTCCCTCACCTGACTGTGGTCTCCCTGTTTCTCAGCACTGGAATTTTTGCCTACTTGAAGCCCCCCTCCATCTCCTCCCCATCCCTGGATCTGGTGGTGTCTGTTCTGTAGTCAGTGGTGCCTCCAGCCCTGAACCCCCTCATCTACAGCATGAGGAACCAGGAGCTCAAGGAAGCCCTGAGGAAACTGGTGACTGGATGATGATTTTCAGCAGCCACAGACTGCCTGCTTCCCTCTGTCAGTTATTTCCTCTGCATGGTCATGATAGACCATGTTTTTGTTTCTTTATTTCCATTTTTATTTCTCTACCTGGGATGCTTTTGCCTTCAAAAAATGTCATTATTCATACCCTCCTTCTTCTGTATCTCCCAATCTTGTGTGACACAAAGACTTTGTGTAAATGGGATGTATTTAGGTAAAATAAATAAAACTGTAGCAACTTTTTGTCTGAGATCCATCCTTAGCAGAGCAAGAATGAACAGAAATGGGCACAGCTTTCTGGCTGCCCCAGCTTTGGGATGGGCCCTGTGCCTGGAGCAGGAACAGCTCATGAGGGTCCCAAGGTCAGGGCTGCTGTGCTGGCCTGGGAGATGGGATGGGATGGGATGGTGCTGAGCTCTCAGCATCTCCAGGAGAGGAGAGCAGGGCACACAGGGAGCCTCCTTTTCTTTGGCCAAGCACCTTCCCCCATGGGTGGGGCTGAGCCCTCTGTGAGCTCCAGCTGCTGCTGTGCCCTTCAGAGGGGCTGAGGCCGTGAGGCCACTGCCCAGAACAGCCTGCCCTGAGCAGAGCTGTGGGGCCAGACCCAGCTGGGCTGTACTGGGGAGAGGCCCTTGGTGCTGCAGAGAGCTCAGGGCAGCTGGCAGAGCTTGCAGGGAGCTGAGCTGGGCTGAGAGAAGCTGGCAGAGAAACCATCAGTGTCCATCTCAGCCTGTGTGAGCGTGCGGGGGCAGGACTCAGCCCAGGGCTGGTGGGGCAGGGCCAGGGCCTGTGGAAGACATTGAAAACAGGCAAGTTCCTGAGAGAGGAGGCTGCTCTGTGCCCTTGGTGGCATGAACAGAGCAGGGAGGGGGCCCAGGATATTTGTCACTGCCAGCCTCTGTCCCCAGCTGTTCCCAGCCCTGGATGCTGAGCCCAGGTTTGGGGTGAGTTTGGCTGTGCCCCATCTCCATCCTCCTGCAGGGCTCAGGGCCTGTTGCCGGCAATGGCCAACCCTGCCCAGCCTCACTGCTGGCCCAGAGCCTGGCAGAGTCTGGGGCAGGGCTGTCTGTGAAGGCCCACAGGTGCCACAGCCTCTGCAGGAGCTTGGAGAGGCTGCCCATCAGGGAGGCCATGGGGCACAGAGGCTGCTGTGGGCACCATGGCAGAGGAGCTGTTCCCACCCGCAATGCTCCTGTCCTGGGCTGGGCCGGCACAGGGAGCTGTGACACCATGGCTGGGCCAGCACAGGGGCCCAAAGGGGCCATGGAGCCGCTGCTGGGGCTGACAGCAAGGCCAGGGACACACAAGGAATTTCTGTGCAGTGCCTGTGCTGGGCAGGGCTGACTGTGACAATGGCAGAGCTCAGCTGGCCTTGGTGGCTGCAGGAAAAGTCAAGAGCCCAAAGAGCCACTGTGGCTGTGCTGGAGACCAAGGCTGAAGGAGGGAAATGCAGGGCTGCTGAGGGATGGGGAGGGAGATTTAATTCCAGCAGACACCTCAGTTCTCTGATGATCCCGGGACGATGCTGGTCCCTGTTTCAGACCGGAGCAGAGCAGATGTTTATGGGACAGGAGCCCTCTAGGACTGTCAGTTTGCCAGGTGCTCTGCTCTCCCTCAGCTCCTCTCTGAGAGATGCCAATCCCAGGTGGGCACTTGTCTTGGTTTGAAAGACAGGTGTCTGCTAAGGAAGGCAGGAGCCTCCCTTGGAATGGAAAACTGCAACCCCTCTCCCTCCAAATTATTATAAATTTGAAATCAAGGGGCTCCTAGGCAAAGATATGAGAATAGGAATAACAGTTCTTTACTACTATCTAAAACAAAGCTCACAAATAACAGCAACTATGGCGTTAACCAACAAACAGAACCAGAAACCCAGTGGCAGCCTGCTCGGCTTCAGGAACCTTTTCCCTTTGGTGCAGTTCCAGTCACAGCCTGCAGGGGGCGCTCTGGGTGTGATGATTTCCTGGTGGCTGCAGGGGGCGCGCCGGTGTGAGCTCAGGTAGCACATGGCAATGGCGGCTGCCCGAGGCAGGGAGGGATGGAGGAGAGCCTTTTTTCCACAGACCCTCGGGGGGGGAGGGGGGGGGGGGCAGCTCGTGTCGGTGCCGCAGCAGGATCCCTGGACACAGCGAGCTGGGACGGTAAGAGGTCCCGACGTGCAGGGGGAGCCCCACTACAATGTAGCAAAAAACTCGGAGCGGCGTGGAGGCGCGGGGGAGAGACAGGCTGGTGGCAGGCAGCTCCCAATGGGGCAGAGAGGAAAAGACTCACAGCAGACAGACCGGCAGCTCCGTGCTGGCTTCTCAGCAGCCGTGGGTTCAGCAGACAGCAGCTCCGGCTGTCCAGCTCCGAGGGTCCCGAGCAAGAGAGCGACCTCCCCCCCC
This sequence comes from Eopsaltria australis, assembly GCA_034509425.1. Classification (NCBI taxonomy): domain Eukaryota; kingdom Metazoa; phylum Chordata; class Aves; order Passeriformes; family Petroicidae; genus Eopsaltria; species Eopsaltria australis. The sequence continues at coordinate 4,816 of JAVTVJ010001689.1, read as the reverse complement.
CCCCCAGCCCCGCCCTTGCTTTTTCAGTCTCCAAAATCTCGCGTTGTCAGGCCCTGCTTCCATGAGGGCAATTCTGCCCCACCCTGCCAAGGAGAAAGGCTCTAGCCTTGTGCTTTGTTCTCTTAAGTACTCAGCTATTAGCTCAGTCATTTGTCTCTTAGCAACCCATGGGAGAAAAATTCCTGCGGAAAAACCTAAATCCAAACTCCAACAGATGGCAAAACAGCAAGCTCCTTGGCATAACCGGCTTCCCCACCTGCACAGAAGCAGCAGCTTCCTAAACCTGCTGAATCCCAGGTTCCCTTAGAATGGCTGTGTGGCCTAGCACCTGCAGCTCAGAATGAGGTGTCCCTAAGCACCAGCAACGTGCAAGGCTGAGCTAGCCATGAAAAAGGAATGCTTTTGAGGTTATAACACTTTATAACTTTATGTTGGGTTGCTTGAAAAACCACAAAAACCTGAAAATTTTCAAAGCCGTGCCATGGATGGAGATGACAAACCTTAGTTCTCCTATGGACTGAACACAGGCACTATGTATGTGACTTAATGCCTTTCTGCAGCTCCTTTCTCATTTGTGTTACTCCAGGTACTCCAGGATAAAGCATATTAGCTCAAATCCAGAAAGAGGGAAAGGCCTAACAAAAATCCTCAATTACTGTGGCAGGACGTCTACCTCCCTCACCTCCTCCTCCTGTGTGCCACAGATAATGAGTGCATAAAGAGATAACCCAAGGGCAGGAAGGCCCAGCAGGGGTCATCTCTGGCGCCAGAGGGCTCAAGCCTCAGCTAAGAATTAACATCTTAGTCTGCAGAGCTGATGGGAGGACAGATAAAGGAAAAATTACTGACTTAAGAGTCATGGTTTTACACTATAAAAGATACCGAGCTATCACTGAGGCAGAAGTCTTTCACACCCTAAAGTGTTTGAAGCTTCTCCCTGAAGTTTGGATGCAGGCTTTGTGGTTACTTCCCCAGGGATTGAGGGAAAGGATCTCGATGTGCTGCACCAACAAATTGGACGGTAAGATACATTGAATCCTAAGCTTATGCTATTTCTTCGCTAGCTGTAACTGAAAAAGGTACCATTCTCATGCACTGTATATATTAAACTACTAGTAGTCTCTCTTTTTGTTTTATTCCTGTGTAGTATTGGTTTGCTTTTAAGTCTTATATTTGTTAGTTTCCCCATCTATTAATAAATGTTTCATTCTATAATAGACAGAATCAGTCATCATTAAAAGAGCTTATACACGAAAGTGAGTTTTGGGGTGCTGGTTACCTCAGTAAGGTTACTACCTACTGCCAAGGCCTGGGCAGGAGGCAAGGACTGATTTTAACTCCCACATCCATTCGTAACAATTACTTTATTTACTTAATTACGCTTTATTGCCTATTTCAAAATCAAAAGCTTTCTGATTTGTGTTCACTGTGTTTTGACCTCAGGCCTAATACCTGGGATAACCTCTGCACTCAGAATTAAAAATCAGCAACTATTTCTAATGCTACCTGTTTTCCTGTGCAAGTCTTTAGACAGTGAAGGGCACCTCCTGTGCTGACAGCTTTGTGGCAGATGGATCCCACCACCTGCATGACCTGTGGAAACAGAATCCACATGGGTTTCTACAAGCACACCTTGCTGCTTGTGCTGCTGGAGGGAACAGTGGTGCAGGGAAAAGCTGCCAACCCCAGGCAAGCTGACTCCCATGGTCTCTGCTGTGAGCGTGAGAGCTGCCACTGACCTCACTGTCTTCTGCCTGGTTGCTCTGGGAAAGTGGCTGCAGGCCCTCGGGTCAGAGGTGCCTCCTCTCAGTGTGACACAGCACAGGAATTTTCAGCCAGAAGCACAACGGGAATGGAAAGGCTGCAGATCACATAATAAGCCAAATAACCACAAAATTTGCCACCAAAAAGCATTCAGAGTGCAAATGCATTCACACCTCTCATTTGTGCTGCCATCCCTGCCAGAAAGGCAGGCTGCAAAAACCTCTGAGAGAGAAACTTTCATCTTCTGCCTCATCTGCTCTGACTCTGCCCTACAGATTACAAAGGATGGTTTCTCACAAGCTATAAAATCAGGAGGTGCATGAAAAAACTTTAGTGAAATCCCGCTATACTTTCCCATGAGAGCTGGTGGAGCAGGCACAGGGCTCAGCAAGAGCACAGGGCTCAGAGAGAGCAGGGTAAAGGCTTTGTGTCACCCTCCAGCTGCTGCGGATGGCCTGTGGCCAGTCCCCAGCTGCTCATCCTCTGTCCCCAGGGAAGCAGCGCACGGGTTTTGCTGGAGTACGGAGCCAGAGCCTTAGGGTGGCAGCACCAGACAGCCCTGAGGGCCGTGTCCGCAGCTCTGGGCCGGCCGGGAGGTCGGCAAGGACAGAACCACTGAGGGCTGCGAGGCGGCAGTGACTGAGGAGTGGGCAGGTGAGCATGGAGGCAGAGGAGGGTGCGGAGAGCTCGGGGATGTGAGAAGGAAAGGGGTTTTGGTCCTGCTTCCCTCAAGCAGGCTAGGCTTGGATGGAGTCAGGATGAAGACCTCTGGTCTTCACCTGAACGTCAGGTTTACGGGAAAGCAGGGAAAAAGCAAGCAGAGAACTAGCAGGGAATCCCAATTCGAAGCAAAGCTTTGAAGATTCTAGTCTTTGAGGCTCTGGTGGCTCTTTCCCAAAGGCTTCAGAATGCAGTGATCTACACTCCCCTGTCCTTCTGGCTGTGGAGGGAGGGATTGAGGCACAGCTCTCTACAGGAACTGGGTCCAGAATAAACACCCACTGCTGCCCTAATTCCCCAAGCTACTCTGGACAGCTGCATCAAAGCCCTGCATGTGTGCTGGATTTCGGGATTAAAACCACTGCTAAATATTTTCAGGGATTCACACAGCCTGACTGTCCTAACTTGTCATACCACCATGAAATGCTGATTTTACAGGCAGGGTGGAGTCAGATTCTTCTCCAAATGGCACAGCGAAAGGGCATGAGGCAAGACACAAGCTGCAAAAATCAGAACTGTGGCTAGATACAAAGAAGAACTGCTGCTCCAAGAAAACAGCTCAGCACAGGAACAAGGGCCCAGAGATGGTGTAAAGTCCACCCTGGAGGTTTTCAAAACTTGACTATCCAAAGCCTTGAACAGTCTGGTATAGTTCTGAGGCTGACCTTCACAGAGCCATCAGAATGGACCAGAGACCTTGAGAGGTGCCTTCCAGTCTGTTCTATAACAGGATTTCCAGAGAGCTTTAAAACATGGATGTGGATGACAAGTAAAAATTTAATGTGTGTCCTCTTTGTAATAGTCATGGCTGCTGGATGGGATTCCTGATCACAGACACAATTTGAATTCTTTGACCTAGAGCAGGTATACCTTTGCAAACACTGCAGAAGATTTCCTCAGTTTTGGAAAAGAAAAAACCCAAAGTTTTAAGGGTCTGGAATAAATTTTCTGACTCTATAAAAGAAAAGAAAAAAAAAAAAAAGGAAAAAAAAGAGAGAGAGAGAGGCAGAATTTCAGGACTTCAGACCTGCCTGGATGATAAAGACATGTGACAGGCCAAAAATCCAACTGGAGAAGTTGCTGAAGTGTAACAGCACTGCAATAGACACTGGATACCAAGGCAGTAACCTCTGCATGGGCCTGGAGGTGCTGGGGCATTCTGTGCTGCCTGAGGGACAGAGACCAGCTCCAGCTCCAGCTCCCCTTGATCCCATGTCAGGGTGAGAGGGAGGGCTCCTGCTTGGGCTACAACTCCAAAATAGAACCCTGGAGTTACACCAAGACAAATTATGACAAACAGGTTGAGTTACCTGCGAGCAACAGAGACATGCAATACACAGATTACCTGTACGTAATGGGAAAGATGGAGAAATGCAATGAGAGTCCTACAGACACTCACAATCAATGGAAAGGAGAATGGAAGCGTCTCCACCTGTTCACATCTGTTATGAACCCTCATGGGCTCTTTGAATCAGAGTGCCACAAGGCTTTCCAGAATGACTGGAGATAGTTGTCTGCTCTGGCAATTGCAACAGGCTGCAGCAGAAATCAAGCTTAAACACTTGCTGTCAGTTGAGGCAGAAATGAAAATAAAGTGGAAACACAGGAGCTGCCGTGTTGTGTGGCTGTGAGAAGCTCATTTCAAGGATGAGCACTTCGGAAGCTGTGGCCTGAAGGTACAAAGCCTGCTTACTCCATGGAAAGGTTTTTGTGTTTCATGTTTTGTTTTGTACACTGCCTGCTGCCAGACAGAGACACAGTGCCTTGTGGGACATTTTGAATTGTGACATTTGAGTTGCTGAAGTGCCCCCTGAACTTGTGACAGACCTTAGCTGGGGTTTTTACCACTCCCACCCAAGGTCATACAAGCTGGTCAATGAACATTTTTTCTCCACTATTGAACCCTTATGTATTTCCAGACATATGTACAGGCTTACAAATCAAAAAGGTAAGGACATATATTCTTAAAAACTATGAATTAGTATATCCTTAATGCACCTAGTGAAGAAAAGGGTAGGCCAAAAAAAGGTTGTGGCTTTTTTGTAGGGGGCTGTGGCTAACAGACATGAAAAGGCTGCTCAGGCAAGCCCCAGACTTGTTCTTCCTCTTGCATTGTAAGGAACAAGAAAAAGTTCCACCAGGCCCTGCATTGCACACTTAGCTGCAAGCTGGGAAAGGTTGTTTAGGTTTTTGATCAGCTACTCCTGAAGTCCAAGTAACTCCAATAAATACTAAAAGTAAGAGGTGAATCTCATTCTCTCTCTCTCTCAGCAGAAATGGTAAATACAGGTTGCACAGACGTCTGGTGTCTGTCTCAAGCATCTCTTTCAAA